>CAEGAE010008095.1:0-11520 GCA_903067095.1 Girardinus metallicus | reverse complement strand
CTGGCTGCAAAGCTGCTGCCCGGCTGTGAGCTCACCGTGGGGCAGGACAAAGAGTGTGAAAAGTGTGTAAATCGTTGTTCACATTAGGAAAATATGTGAGTTTATTGGATTTTTTGTGATCATTGACTTGGTTTTTATCTTCAGGTGGCCGTTCGCTCAGACAGCTGGAGCTCTGAAGGACATGGGCTGCAAACACGTGAACAAAGACGTGGATGAAGCCCACGTTGATGTCAAGAACAAGCTGATCACCACCTCTGCCTTCATGTGCAATGCTCCCTTTCACAAAGTGTTTGATGGAATCGGCGTCATGGTTCAAGAAACACTAAAACTTGCCTAAGAAAATTGTTATATGTAATTAGTTCTATTTATTTTCACCAGCAAATCATGAGAGATACTGCAATACTTAATCAGAAACTCTAAGTCAATAAATAGAGTGAAATTTCAAATAAAACATTTTCTGGAACTTACAGCTTTGGACATATTTTTCTTCTTACATACAATGACACAACAAATTTTGCATGAGAGAACAACCTTTCATTGCTCTACAATGTGTGAAGTGAGTGATTATTCAGATAATTTAGCATTTTATGATAAATAGTTTTTTTTGCATATATGAAAATAGAAAAAAGCTTAGTTAGATAGCTTTGTTAATAGATGTTTGAGTGTCACTGCAAAGCTTAGAGGTTTGTTAAACCTTTCACTAGTTTTTCTTAAAGTTAATGATTTGTGTTTAAAGAAGATGCAGTTAATAATAAAGATTTTTTTTTTTTTCAAAATCATTGGTGCCAGACCTATTGAGACTTTAGTAAATTAATAGTTGTGGTAGCATTTCTTTACATTGCAGCTTACTTTTTCATGGTCTAGGATCTTTAAATCAGTAATCCATGACTTCCTGTTCTAATCAGGTAGATATCTTCCACCTAGACTTGCAGTCATTGGATTAGCACCAATTGAAAACTTTAAAAAAGCTAGAAATATGACACAAGACTTGACACATTGATGTTGCTACCACATACAAGGTGAGGAAAGTAAAAAGTTGTAGACACTTTTAGATTCATCAGGTTTCCAAACAACCATTAGATGACATCTATATGTCTAGTCGATCTGTCATGAAATAAAAGATGAATCTGGAAAACCTCAAGCCCAAAATAAGCCCTTCTCAAAAAAAAAAAAAAAAAAGAAGACTTGAGACTCAACAACAGCTATTCAAAGCATATGGTCAAATTGACCAAGAACTGAGTCAATTAAATCACCTTCCCAAGATGTTGTAGCATGCAAAATCTTTGAAAACCTGCATTGTTGTACACATTTCCTAATTTTACTATGGATACTTTCACAGTTTGGTGGTATAGATACTGGGACATGTGCAGTTAGACACGAGGTGATTCTAGAGCACCTTTCCTTTTCAAAAATATTCTTACAGTGTATCAAGTGTGTTCCAAAGCATTTCTGAATTTTAAAAGCCTATATATGTTACTAAAATATCTTTAATAAAGTACTCTTCAGTGAAAGTGGAGCATGTAAATTAAATTGTATTTCTATGTGTAGAAACTTGATATCATGCATGTAAATAATATATCACAATAGCAACATGCAGAAGTGTAGATAATTCTTCTTCTTTCTGGCCATATCCTGTGCTGTTGGTTTCATTTTGAAGCTACCTGGAGTTCCCTTTCAGTCTATTCACTCAGTACAACACATAGAGTATGGGATATCACGCGCCCGCATGACCTAACTGAAGACACCTTTAATCATGCGTTTAGGCAAATGACGTGTGATGACGGGTGGCAGGCTCCGCCTGCATACAAATACACCCCCGTCACAGTCATTATTCAGTTCTTAGCTCTTCACCTCGCTGAAAACATCTAATTTCCAACCCATGCTTTCTAGCTGCTGCTAGCTAGCATCGCTCTTGTTTTTTTACAAAACTAGCTTAACTGCTCCTGTTGCTGTTTGCTACTGCTTCCTGCTGGTTAGCGTGTCTGCCCGCTGAGCGCTAGTTGTATTTTCTCATTTGTCAAGTTTTACTTTTTTGGTTTTGTGGTGGTTGCACAGTGGCGCAGTTGGTAGAGCTGTTGCTTTGCAGCAAGAAGGTCCTGGGTTCTATTCCTGGGACCTTGTTTGGGACCCAGTTTGCATGTCCTCCCTGTGCATGCATGGGTTCTCTCTGGGTACTCCGGTTTCCTCCCAGTCCAAAAGATTGTTAGGTTAATTGATCTCTCTAAATACTCCCTAGGTGTGGGTGTGTGTGCATGGTTGTGTGTCCTGTCTGTGTTGCCCTGCGAAAGACTGGCGACCTGTCCAGGGTGTAGCTGCAGATAAGCACCAGCAGCCCTCCCGACCCCAGTAGGGACAAGGGTGTACAGCATTTGACCAAGAAGCAAACCTCACCTCAGGAGGAATTGTCCACACCAGAAGAGCATTGTCGGAGCCAGACGCTTGTGCTTTTTGTAGCTTTGGCTCCACGCTTGAACGGCGGGCCAAGTTTGTGCTTGTGCTGGGAGAGGCTATCGTGTCACAAGACCATGGTAGCCACAAGACCACAAGAGGGCAGGCTCTGCCACCCTGCCCTCAAAATGATGCAGGTTTTCCGCATCCCAGTTGGAGAAGACCTATTGCTCTCAAACAACCACTGCTCATGCCCTGAGCTCGGCAACCATGTTCAAACTTATCAAGCTATATGCTTGTCCGAGCTAGGAGCTCAGATGCCTCCTGATAGCCATCTGATCCCCCTCTTAAATGAGTTCAGAATCACTGCGGATTATATTCTTCGCACATCCCACTGTGCGGTGCTCTCACTAGGGAGGGTGGATGGCTTCCACAGTGACTACTCAGAGACACCTATGGCTAACGCTTTCTGACGTTCTCGATACGGACAGGGTCATATAGTTGGACGAGCCGGTGTCAACAGTTGGGCTTTTTGCACAATCCCTTGATGCAATCCAAGCAAAATTCGAGCTTAAGAAAAAGCAAACTGAAGCTCTTCGTTGCATCATTCCCAGATGTGACGCTAGGTCCAGGCCCAACATGAGTGCACGCAAGCTGGTGACAGTACCAGCACCGCCAAAGAGAGCAGCACCACCCGCAGCTCTCAACACTACAATTTCACAGCTGTCAAAAAAGCATACTCCCCGCCTGTTGGCTTGGAGCAAAGGCCCTCCTCCAGGTTTTCAACGAGATTTGACGTCTCAAAAGACAAAGCCTCAGTCATCCTAATGAAGTGAGACGACGAGACAGAAGAGAGGTATCAGAAGCAGGGAGACCTGATTACCGCTCATTCGTTTATGGTCAAAAGGCATCTTGTTTGTTCTGTTCAGGATTCCAGCCCCAAGATTCCAGCCTTAAGACCAAATGCTGCATATCTCCCTAAGGTGATTCCTTTGGATTACAGCACAATGACCATTGAGCTTTCTAGTTTTTGTCCCCCTCCTTTTGCTTCTGAATAGCAAGGAAGGCTGCATTTTCTGTGCCCAGTATGTGCACTGCGTCTTTACATCAATCGCACTCAGAATGTGCGACTGTGTGATCAGCTATTCGTGTGTTTTGCCAATCCAGCTAGAGGAAAGGCTCTGTCCAGACAGAGACTCTCTCCTTGGGGTCATGGAGGCTATTTCTCTTGCTTACAACAGCAAGGGCTTCCCTTTAACTCATGGTATGAGAGCACATTCAACCAGGGGGGTAGCGGTGTCCTGGGCCCTTTTCAGAGGGGTCACTGTGAGCGATATCTGCGCTGTAGAGAAACCTTTATTCAGTTTTATCATCTGGATGTGACAGCCCCTTCTGTGGCTCACTCTGTTCTTTCTGCTGGGTTGGAGGTTTCAAACTAACTCAGTGTATTTGCCTCAGGTTTGATGGCTGCTCCGCGGGACATGTATATATATGTCCCATACTCTATGTGTTGTACCGAGTGAATCGACTGAAAGGGAATGTAATGTTATGCATGTTCCCTGAAGGAGAGGAACGAGGTACAACACCTTTTTCTGCCCTGCTGTTCAGCTTGGCTCGGTGAAGAGCGGCCATTGAACTGAATAATGACTGTGATGAGGGTGTATTTTTATGCAGGCAGAGCCTGCCACCCTATTTGCCTAACGGCGTGATTAAAGGTGTCTTCAGTTAGGTCACTCGGGGGCGTTATATCCCATACTCTGTGTTGTACCTCATTCCTGTCCTTCACGGAACAGTGGTTATATGCATAACTTTATGCTTTTTACTCAAATATGTACTTTTCAACTCCCTTTGTCTTCAAGGGTTTAGTTCTGTAAATTTACTGATTTTTAAACCACATGCACATGTGAAGGAACAAAAATGTGATTTAAGAAAAGAAAATGAGATTTTCAATTTTTTTTTGTTCTTTTAATAATATTTAAACAGGCATTAGCAGCTAAAAAGAATAAATTAACCAGACAATGGTTTAATTTAGAGTCAGTGATGTATTATAGTCCATATACATAATTCCATATACACACTAAACAGACATTTGATTTATCAAGCGAGATGCTAAAGCAGTTGTTGTGAAGTCTTCATTAATGCTTCATGTGCTTTAGTTGGAGAAATGGTGGAACTGGTCCACTCCACAGACCAACTCTGTTGCATGAAATTTCCTGGGACGATCAGGATCCTAAAATTAAAGCAGAGAAAAAAAAGAGTTATTAGATATGAAAGGTAAGTTCCCTAAAAGAACCACTGGCAAAGAAAATATGATTGTCTCACCTCAGTGGGGTAGGCATAGGTGGGAACATAACGAATCACAAAGCCACAGCGCCTCCTTTGGGAAGTGTTGGCATCACTTGCATGGACAAGAAGTCCATCATGAATCTGGTAAAAAAAAGATATATTTCATTGAGATAAACTTGTTTTTAGAACATTTTATAGCTGCAAAGTTTTATCACAAAAAACAAATAAACCTACCGACATCTGTCCGGCTTTCAGAGGACAAAGAACAGCTTTGTCCACCTGCACCAGCTCCTCTGGGATCTCCTGGTTGACTGACAGTAGGTTTCCAAGGCGGGTTGCTTGGCGATGGAGCAACATGCCAGAGCAGTGACTTCCTATAAGGCACTGAGGTCAAATACATGGAGTATACAGCTGGCCTGGATTGCCAGTGATAACTTAAAAAATGCAAATAACTAACAAATTTAGCTTACCTGGGATGACCTGAAGGACTCCGTTTTCTTTTTGTGAATCATCAAGAGCAAGCCACACAGACAGAACAGGTCCACCAGCAATACCCCAGTACCTGTGAACACCACACTCTTAATCATGCAACACAAAAAATAAATCACTTTAATCACTTTATTTTCCTTTGGTAAGTTATTTTCACCTCATATCCTGGTGCCAGGCCACATAAGGGAGCGCATCGTCTCCATCAGGTTTGTTTTGATCTGTTTTGCTCTCCTTGTCGGGTTTGACTGTCGGGTATTTACAGATAAATCGAGAGTCCAGCAGAATGACGTCAGGTCCCAGGACGGCTTGGATCACTTGCAGGATGCGGGGATGTTTGGTCAGGTTCCTCACCCAGGGGTACTGAAGATGGACATTGTGGAGGCTGTACTGAGTGTACTCTGTACCTGTTTGATACATGAAAATACATGGTTAGAAAAAAAATAAAAAATCGGATTCATCTGCTGAAACAAAATATTGGATATGTCAACAGTTTTCTCAGAGAAATATTTTATCATGACAAAGAGTTTCTTTCATCAAAGAAGAAGAACATTAAAATTATTGCCGGTGTGCTGGCCTGTAATTCTGCAGTACTGATTTATCCAGATTGTTCTTTTTTATCAGTGGTTTGATAACTGCTGTTTTCAACGCTTGGGGGAAAACACCTGATGAGAGCGATGAGCTTACTATTTGGATCAGATTATTAGCAATGACAGGCAGGGCTTTCTTAAAGAAATGTGTGGGTAGGACCTTGCGATCACAAGACAACTACTCTTCCCACAGAACCACAGTCGCCCAGTAATGTTTTTCTGCTAAATAATAAATAAATGCTATGTTCTCTATACTATTACAATTTTTTCCATATTTAATATATGAACCTATTATTTTGGTTTCTTTGTATGTGTGAATTACGTGGCACCTGCTGCGAAATTCATATCTATACATCCTATTACAGCTACTTTTACTGAAAAAAGCATTGCTATGCTTCTATAGAAATAAACAAGTGAAGCAGTAGCACACTGCTTCACTGTGTGCTACTGTTTAGTTTAGTTGAAACTATACTAGACTGTTTAGTTTAAACTATTTAAATTAAACTGTTTAGTCAGTTTCATTTGACTAAACAAAATAGTCACAAATTTCTTTGAGCTCTATACATCTTGCACAATCTGAATATTTTACTTCACTTTGCATCCTGTCTACTAGATTTTGTTTCAGTTCTCTATATCTTGCTCAATCTCTGAATTTTTCCTCTCCCCCTCCCTGCATATGTTACATACCAAATTCCTCCTCCAGCTTAGCAAAGGCCTCCCTGGTCTCCCTCAGTTCTGTCTCGTCCAGCACGGGCAGCGGTGAGAGGAAGCCCTCCTCATTGTAGCGCTCCTGTAGTTTAGCTGGAGATGTGTTCATCTTTGCGTTTCTCTGCTGATGTCTCTGGCTTTCTGCTTCCAAGGTTGGTGAGCTGTAGACTGAAGGTGAAGTTTAAAAGTTGAACAGAGTTCAGGTTTATTAAACGCCATTAAAGGTGTGCCTTCAAATTGACCTGGCATTAGTTATTTGCTGAATATGAAGAACACGCACTTCAAAATAAGCACACAGCAGCACTTGTGCTGAGTTTATAACTCATTACATGCTTGAATCAAGTTAATTGGACTTGTAAATATAAGAAACTCTATTTCCGTGTGCACTAACAACAACTCTGAGACATAAAACTCTCCTAAAACCTTTCTGTTGTCTAATTCCTGCAATAAACCTGAACAAAATACTGCTCATTTACAAATAATGATGGAACATGGTCAAATGGAGCAATATTTTTCTTTTGGTTTAGGTAGAATAATATGCAAAGTCTAAACTTTAACTACAGCAGAAAGTGTCTCCATACCTGTTGTCTGCTCAGTAAGTCTGGATTCTGTCTGGCTCTTGTCTGTCAGTCATTATATATGCTACAGCTTTGGAAACTCCTACCATTGTGACATCATTTTAAAATTCATGAACTGTACTCCAATGCCCTATGTCGTGATATTCCAGGAAAAACACACCATACCTGTAAAGTACAAGACAGTGACATCATTCAGGTGTGTGGTGGCTACTTAGAAACATTTCTTTGTTTGATCTTCATTCCTTTTGGGTTATGTTATCTCTAAGTGTTTACGTTCTACTCTATTAATAGAGAACACGTTGTGATTTATACAGTTTCTGTTGAAATCTGAAACAATACATTTTAAAGCTGTTAAAGCCTGTTAGATCCAGGTTCAACTTCTTCATTGCTTCCCTCACCACACCCTCATATCAAACTATTTATTTATTTTCATGTAGAGTGAAAAAACAAAGCAGAAGTGATTAAAAGACTGTGTGGTCTGGAAATCTGGTGACATTTCACTGTTTCAATGATAAAAACAAAATGGATTGATTAGGTCTGTTCTATGATGACATTTATTGTCCTTATATATGCTAATTTTAATATATCCATTCATTAAACATAGAAGGTGGGCCATAAGTTTCCATACATATAAAAAAAAAATAAACATTTTATATTGTTTATATTAAATATTTTTATTTTAGTGGGATTCTATGTCCCACTAAAATTGCTGCACATCTTGCTGCACATCTTGGACCATTTCATGGTTGATCTGCAACATTTCCAGTTTAAACTAAAATAAAATCACACACAGAAGCCAGAAATGTAAGAAAATCTAAGAATACTGTAGACCCATCTTCATTGTGCACACACGTTTAATATATACAATATATGTATGTTTGCCCAGCAAAAGTGTTTCACAAGAGAAGTTGAAGGGTGATATCCAGTTTCCAGTTTATTCCAGTGTTTTTCTCACACACAGTCAGGTACAAATATTCAATATGCTGAATTGGTTCTACATAACATGATGTTAGCCTTGTTATTGTGAAAATTAAAAAAAATCAGAGCCATCAGCCTCCAGATGTCAAAGAGATACTCTTTGATATCCTGAGATGCTGGACAGAGCATAGATCATTTTGTTTCAGTGAGAAACAAACATTATAGTTGAAATAAACATAAAGTACTTGATATAGAATAAGAAATAAAAACATAAAATGGCTTTAATATGAAAACTAAATTCAAAAGGCAACCAGTGACTACGTTTGTACAAAAAAATAATTCAAGAAACAAAACCAAAAAAATGACTGGTATTTTCACAAGGAAATAGTATTGACCATAAATGCTCGGTTGAAAAGAAAAGCTATGACATCTTTTACTGACAGAACCAGGAACCTTGTAAATATTCTGAGAAAGTAGTTTAAAGAAAAAGTCCCCCTTATCTCATACTATTCACCTTGATACTTTAGCTCATTGTTTTACACTTTCATGACCTGCTATCAGGAAACAATTGCAGAAATTTTTACAGCAACAAAGAAAACATTAACAGCCCTTTTCAAAACCAATTACTCATCCTTTCCTCTCTGACATTATGACATTATTCCAAACATATTTCACGAAGAAGCAAATGCAAGATCCTTTCAGAGCAATGATTGCACAAACAGTAATTCTCAACAGAATTATAATAGACTTAAATACAACAATAGGCATAGTTTGGCTATGACTAATTATTAATGGGTGTCAAAGTTAGTAATTGTGTTCATAGTGACCAAGTTGAGGTAACGCCTAGTTATCAGGAATTAATAGCCAAAAGGCTCTCAGTTTCAGTAAGTTACTGGTTTCTGAATATCTTACTAGTGACGTTTGGTATGGAATAACAATTGATGACGGATTAACAGCAAGCTATGCACACAGATACAGAATAAACACACAAATAAATTATTTCTAGGATATCAGAATGTATTAACAAAACACTTAAACTTCCAGTTTTTTGTTTGTTTCAACTAACTGAAACAAACAAAAACCAACCTGGATTTAAGAGCCTCAGAAGGAGCACAAGAAACAAAAATAAAGCAATACTGACTTCTTTCTGCAGCAAAGTCTCATATTATACTGTCATGACATAGAGATAATTTTAACAAATAACATATTTTTATAGAGGTCACATAAGCCGGCTTGAAGAGGTACAAAAGTGAATAAAATAACTTTTAAACTGATTGTGAAACAGGCAACCCGTAAAGTAAAGTCATAATGAAGGTAATGTGCTGATACTACCTTTTTCCTTGAACCTCAGCATTTGCACAATGGCTCCTGATGAATACATGACTAATCCCCCCAAAAGAGCAAGTTACAGTAATCCAGACTAGATGTAACAGTTTCACAATGCTGACTTGATATAACTGGCTTTATTCTGGCTAACTATCTCAAATGAAAAAAGAACTAAAAATTAGATGTAATTAAAAGTTTCAAGATCTGCATTCGTCTTATCTCTTAGAATTGCAATGATCAGCCTAACATACTGTGTCAGAGAACCAAGATCTGTGTTCGAGGTGTCAAATGTGCCACCGGAGACCATCACTTGTGTTTTTTGCTTGTTCAAGTGTAAAAAATTTGAAGTCATCCAGTACTTTACTTCATAGATACAGATGAATCCAATGAGAAGGCTTTTTAAAGATGGAGGTAAATCTGACTTATCCATTATTCCCCAAAGCATCCTTTTTAAAATGGGCTCTTTGCTACATTTACTTTTTTCATGACTGGTTTACTTCTTGTCATAAAAATTTATATGTCAGAGTTCAGTGATTTAACAAACAAAATTAAATAAAATCAGACAACCGTTATTTTAAAAATGGTGAGAGGTTGGTCTGAAAACAAAGAAAGAAAGGAGCTTAAGTTTAAAGGCGAACTTGAAAGAACTTCAGAAATTAATACCAAAAGCTCTTGAATTTAATATAGATTTTTTTTAAATAGATGAATTTGCTTTATTGTTACTCAGATGTATTTAAAGATAACAGCCATGAAAAAAAAATGTAGAGCTGGAATGATTCATAGTGTGTTAAACCTCATTTTCCACAGTTTTCTGAGAACAAAGGTTTGTGTTGCTCTTTCCTGCTGACTTATCATTCTCTTGTCTCCCCCTACAAGCTGTTGCTCATTACTGCAATATAAAAAAATCTGTCAGCATGCTCCTCTCACTGGAGACTTCTCTCTACTGTAAAAATCACCTTTGAATTACGATGAATTCTTGTTTTCTGAAAATAGCCTTCATTTTAATATTCTTTTGCTTACAATACTTTTGCAATTATCAATGCAATTGTGAGTCCTAAACACTAAACACTAGTTTAAAAATGAAAATGTATTTAAAGACAACTAATATAAGACTCAATAGTTGAGCACAACCTGAATGTAAGCTTCTTTCAGTAACAAACAGCAGACATTCAAAATGTTTTCATTTTGTGATTCCATCCATCTCAGTTTGAGTCGTTCCTCATTGTCCTTGAGATTTGCTGTGTGTATTTGTGGTTTTTGCATAATTTTAATGTCTGATTTGCAGCAGTGTAACAAATTGCTGTTATACTGAAACTACATTTTGGGAATGTAGTTTCCCAGATCCTCCACCTGATGGTGCAGGTTTCCATCTTGTTGAGATTTGTTTTTAGGTAATTAATATTAATATGCCACAAGATGAAAAATATCCATCCATCCAGCGTTGTTAATCATTTAATCTGGGGAGAATCGCTAAGATCTAATATTTCAGTTAAACAGAACAAACTGAACCTAGTTCATGGTGTTAGAAAATATAATGTATGTCAACTAATCTATAATGGATTGTAAATAAATGCAATATTTGCCACTTTTTCAAACACAGAGAATTATTGTCTTTCAAGACATTTTGAAGAGGGGTATTTTTTTTTACCGATGATCCAGCCATTAATTTATAGTATTAATAGTATTTCTTTATCCCCTATCCTTGAAAAGTTTCAAGAGACTGGTGGCTTCATCAAGCTAAAGAGGTAGATCCTGGAAAGCACACCAGGCCAGTTTTATGTTTACGACATATGTTATATGATAATATTCAGAGAAGAGTGATGAACTAAGGCAAAACAAAAGAGGCAGTTTCACATACTGTAAAGAATACAAAGGAAAATACAAATACTATAACAAAAAGTTAAGACAGCAGCTGCTTGTATACAACGCTATGGTTTATTGATAGAATTTTGTGATACATCGCTCTAATATTTGTAAACATATTTTTACACAGCAGTATGATGTACACAAATAGATATATCCGCTTACAAGAACATTTAAGCAGAATATTTTCAAGTACAGAATATATACAATTTAAAGAAGCATGAAGATGATAAAATGTACAAATAAGTGTTTATTGGTGACAATAAAACTCATCATATATAATAAATATATCTGCAGTATATCTTCATTGCAGCTGTGAGAGTAAGTCCTGGCAGTCGTCCAGTCTGTCCAGCTCGTCCACCGCCTCAATCAGCCGC
>CAEGAE010008084.1:0-10494 GCA_903067095.1 Girardinus metallicus | reverse complement strand
ACCATGCCTGCCTCAGTCAACTGAACATTGGATTTTCCTTGCCTGAGACCCTCCTGTGCCTGACCCTGGACCGTTTTAACTACTGAGCCTCTGGTTGATGGATATTTGTCTCTGTCATCTGTGAATCCCCTGAGACCCCACCCCCCAAGGCAGGAATCTCGGCCCCTGCGGACTCTCCAATCCTGACCCGCCAGTGTGACAACACCATGTGGAACCCCTTCAACACCATCTCTTCATTTCTAATAAAACGTGTGGTAATCTATCACTTGACTTGTATTGGGTTCTGGTTGAATTTAAACGTTACATTCTATATGAAATTAAGAATTTTTAAATTTGATGTTGGTAGAGCTCTTATAGTGTTGCATGAAAATGTTGAAGTGAAGTTTTTGATTTTGTTGCTTTAAGCTCATCTCCTGAGGCAATGTGAAGAGAAAAAAATGAACAGACTCACCATTGCACACAGCCAGTCTTCCTCTCCCACGTACTGGCTGTTTCCTTTGTCATTTGTGGTTCGCCACATTCATCAAACCATTGGAAACCAAAAAATCATTACCTGGTGAAGAACAGTTATGATTAGACTGAAGGGGGTGCAGGTGAAGCCAACTCTTCTGTAACGACTGTGCGTTACAGCACATAGTCATATGAAATATAATGGAGTGGATGCAGTGTTATGCAGATGGATTTGCAGGAGCAAGACTGAGACACACACCAGACCTCCATTACTGGGCACTTCAGCCTGCTGGCACAGTTTTGGCTCGCCATCCTGGCATTCTGTACATCAGTGAATAATTAATATATGCAGGTCATAAAACAGTTAAAGCTTCAGATGTTCACTTGGAGGGACTTTTTGTTTTTAATCTGGTATTGGTTGTTTTATACCAGTTGCTTTTATTTGTTCAGTGGAATAGTGAAAGAATCAAGGGCCTTAATCTGTTTGTACATGAATCTCTGTGGACTTGCTTTTACATTTTTACATGGACTTTTTTAGGATCAGAAACCTTTTATAATGCATGGAGTTTCAACAAAGCTTGGAGGAATTACTGTCCCGCCCTCTGGTACAACTATCAATAGATTCTCCCTTGGTGGGCCCGTTTTTAGCTTTCCAACAATTTAGAAGAAGATATGAGTTCATTTTCACCAATAAATGTGAAGACTTAAAGCTTCATAAAGAGAGATTATAGGATTATTCAATAAGCATGGAATTTCAATTACTTTCAACTCAACAATCTCATCATTTAAGTGTGAGGTTGATGAAAAAGGCGACTGCTGATGAAAGTTAGTAATCATGGTGAAATTCTGGAGATTACACTACTATATTAGATATTTCATTTGTTTTTATCCCAGGAAGGTGAATTTCTGAAGGTGAAGCTTTGAATTTTTTTTATAATTTTTTTTATATGCATACAAGGTGACCAGTTCTATTGTTTTATTTTCTGATTAATAAACTCAAAAGTTTTTAAAAATAATGCTAAACATGTTTGTGGGGAAAAACTAGTGTTAAAAAATAGTGCTTTGCTGGGGGAGTGTGGGGGGGGGGTTAACCACCATGCTATGTTTAGGGACAAAAGTTTTGAACATAATTATGACCCAGTTTGTTGGTGACCAGAAAGAGCCTCATCTTTGTTCACAGGCTGCCATTTTGAAATAAACAACCTGATCAGATTTCACTGAGCCTCATCTAAAGGAAGGTAAGTGATGTTCATTTAAAACTTTCAATGTCATGAACACATTGGGTTGTGTTCATTACTTTAATATACACAAGAGACCATCACTCTCTTGTGTATATAAGAGTGATGGTCTCTCATATACACCTGCAATCAAACAAAAGAGAGATAATTGTCCATCATTAAAGATTTCAACAAAAAGTCATAATTGAGATGCAAATACATGGAATACACTCATCAGTTTGTGTATCATAATCTTAATTTACAGATTAAAACCTATTTGTTCTCTCTACACAGCAAACACAATCCCACAAGTTTCTTCCCCCACCTACCTCTCAGCTGTTTGTGCAGCCTTCCGCTCAGATTCCTCATGCCAATCAGAACTCCAAAGGACTGTCAGCACACTCTGCTGCCATCTATTGGATAAAATAAAATGCTGCACTTAGTTTGCACAATATTAAGGCCTTTAGGTAGAGACGCACAAAACTTAACTATTTTCTTTTTTAAACACTAACCAAAAGTAAAAAATTGTATACACTACTCTGATTGGTCAAACCCGAATAGTTCACCCTTTCAGTCTAATTTAACATTGTACTATAATAATTTCCAGAGAAGCAAACAACTTTAATAAAATAACATGCAAGTATTCATATACATAAAAGTATGCATCCAGAAAGTATTCAAAAAGCCCAATGTGATACTAAATCTGAAATTTTGGGTTTCTATTTTTAATAAATTGGCATAACCCTGACAGCATAGTGGGGTGTTTGTGTGTAGAGTTTTGTGGAAAGAGATTAATTTAATACAATTTGGAATAAGGCTGTAACATAAAATGTGGAAAAAGTGAATATCTTCCAGATGCAGTGCATGTATATATAATAAAATTGTTCCACTTTGTAGTCATAAATACAAAGTGGGTGTTTCCCTTCATGCCATGACATCTGAATTTGGGTTTGTTTGTTTGACAAATGTATCGACTCTATCGACCAAATATAGACCTTCTGCCAAAGTAGGAAGTCACTGGACTGCCAGAAATGTATTAAAAGTCCGCTGCGAAACCCCCAACCCCCAGTCAATATGGAGTTATTTCCTCCATGCCAGTTCCCAGCAGGCCAGAGAGAATTTCCAGCGCCTGTGATTTCGCACGGTTAATTTTTTAAAGCATTTTTTCAACACTAGTGGCCTCTTTTCTCAGTAATCAGACAGGAAGGGGATGAGGTGTAGACATGCAGCAAATTCATCGAACACAGGAATCGAAGTCGGTACGGCGTCGTGGTCGTCAGCCTCTTTTTTACGGGACGCTCGCCGCCACGCGCCCTTCGTTTTTCAGCGTGCATGTGTCCGCCTCACGCCGATGGGGAACCGGCAGTGAACATTCTCCGCTGTGGCTGAGTGACTTTAAACAGAATGTCTGTCACAGCTTCTTCGTTTGGAGACCCAACACTTCATTCCATTTGAAACATACCGCGTGACGAAGACCCCCCACCCTGTCACGCGCACGCGGGTACAACAGGCAGTGAAACGCGCCGCGCCACAAAGGATGACTCTGTAAATAATTCACTCTGGATGTTATTCATTATGGATGTCTGACGATCTTGGCACAAATGAATAATTGAGGCCTGGTGGAGGCGTGATTGAGCTCATTAACATAGAGAATTGCCTTTTATGTTTGATTTGAGGAACAAAGATTAGTCCTTGAAATGGACTTGGAGAGCTGTAATTATCTTCTTATCAACGAGTCCTCTGCATGCCTTGATTCTCTCAAGGCTTTCCTTTGCCGTCTTCTAAATGTTACTTTTGCTTTGGCAGAAGCTTCTACAAAAGGTGGATAAATGAAGATGCTGTTTTTGTAGGTAGATTTTCCAAAGATAAAGAGTCTGTGTTAAAGTCTCTAATTTACACCAAAGCTTTATAAAGACAGGCATAAAGTTCACATTTAGCACTCTACAGGCGTTTGCCTTCCTAATGCAAATATGTCCCCATCCATGACTTTGCACTCTGAATATTCTGTTTGAAGGGTTTTCTGAACCATGTCCCAAAGAGGGCACTGTAGGCTTTAGAAACTTGGATTCTGGTAATATGAACTCCACTTCTACCTCAGTTGCATGCTGGTTACAAATAAAGGATGTAAAGAGCATTTTGAAATTATTATTTTAGAAGTCTGTGGAAAAGAAGAACCAGCCAGTCAGAATGCTGACTGGAATTAATCAATTTTATCCTGATCAGATCTGACTGGAAATCAGTTAGTTAGAAATACATCCACCTACTTGTGAATTTTCTTTGCAGTAGAGCATATCTAAATTATTCAAAAGAAAATGCAGTTGGGAAGCTGAAACACCTTGGAGAAATCCTAGTTCATCTCTGTTGGCTGAAACTTGCAAATCAGCCAATATAGGATAATAATTTGTAAAACCCAATTTTAAAGTGACTATGTTGACTAAATGATACGTCAGAAAAACAGCTTTAGTCCTAAACAGAAATTCTCAGCTTCCTTAGTGGGTTGAGAGAAGAGGACGTTCTCCTTCCCTGTACCTTACATACTAATCACATTTGCCTGAGGGGGGTTGTCTATTTGTGTGCTGTGTACTAAGCATCAGTTAGCTGAGGCTGCCGAATGCTACCTTACAGCATTAAGAAGTATGGTAGCATTCAGCTTAGATGAATGCTACCTTCAACTAAGGTTATACCTTAGTTGTTTTGGCTAAAGCACTTGACCCAAAATGAAGTCCACATATAGTTCAGCTTTTAGTGTGGATGCTCTGTTTGTTGCAGGGAGATGGGAAACATTGAGGCTGATAAAAGCATTTGACAGATGTTAGTTCTCAGAATCCATCAGTCTGGAACTGACATCTGTCCAAAATCTATCCAAGACAGGATAGATTTTTTTCTGACTTATATGAGGGAAAATACTTGAAAACCGAACTATACCGAAAATAATCGCTGGAAGCTTCATCTTATAGTGGTGGCTGTCAACCAGGTGCCACTTATGTGGGCTTTGTAGTTCAACTAAAAAGGGACTTGATATAGCATTTGTTTTGTTCAGTTGTCCACATGCCTGTAAAAACTTACCTAATATAACAGAAAGTTCAAATTGACAACAAATCCCCCTGCAAAAAACTTATTTTGTCATGTACTCCTCAAGTAGCAAGCATAACCTTTGAAGAATATTGATCATATCAACTATGTGGCCTTTCTCTGGTCTTCCCTTTCATCATATTGTGCTTGTGTATGGAAGTTGTGAAGTTTGGAGATATAAAGATGAATCAAATAAAGGTCTTACAAATCATAAACTAGGTTTTAAATATTCAGCTTTTAGTGAAGAATCTTGTCCATGTTTGAAAAGTTGGAGTATTGAAGTCTTAAATTAGAGATAATTAGAGATGCTCAAAGTATTGAACAATTAGATGGAATCAATCTTTAGCCAAGCTGCAGTTGGATACTTTAGCTCCGTATTGCACAGAATATTGACACATGGTCCCACATTGTGTTACAGTAAACTATCAAAACAACATACTAACCATTTGTCTTGATAAAGTTTTCTTCCAAGAAAGAACGTATGATTCACTGTTTACCAGCCAAGAAAGTTATAAGATAATCCAGTGGGTGACCAGCCTCAGCATACTAGTTGTTAGCCTATTCAATGCTAACACCAACCTGTCTGTGCTAATAACAGCAGAGGAACTACTAATTGTCTTACCTTATTGTCTTTACTTGTAATTCTAATCCTCATTTTGGCAAACTGACCCCTATGAAATACAACAACTTACAACCTTTTGATCAAAGCAACATAACTAAAAATAACCTCCTAAGCGATAGATGATATGGAAGATATTAGATAATAAGATAAATATCAGTAGGTATAACCACATTTCCTTTCCGTAGACAGCAGATCTTAGAACAGGATACTTTTAACTGTTGGGAGATGGTATGAAACATGGAAAACATCACGAAGCATTTTAAGCAAGAGAAACAAGAAAAAGCAGATCCACCTTGAAAATGTAACTGCACACCTCCACATGGAGGCAAACAGACCTCCACAGAAGTACTAGGCGGCAGAAAAGTGATGATGAATGGCGTGTATGATTGCAACACTCTCTCCTTTCTGTCTAACCTTTCTCAAATACCCGTGACATTCTCCCTGCATCTCTCCTTGTCTACCTCCCTCGCAGGCATTGTGCTGAATTAGCCGACCATGAAAAATGGCTGCTCTGTTGTCAAATGATTCACATGGATGAGCAGGGGTGTTGCGGAGGGAAAAAAGGGAAAAAACACACAGTCTGAGCTGTTTGGTATTCGCAAAGATGCCGTGCTACCTGTTTCAAAGACTTTTCCTGTTGGAGAGGAACACTGCGCCTCAGGGAGAAGTCTGAATGCAGTTGCAGCTGATGAATAGCTAATAAGGTCTATTAGCCCATTTAATTACTTCTTTGCTTTTATCACAAGGCTGATTTATTTTCTTAACACAGAGGCAGCGTCGGTTGCAGATCGTTTCAAAGGCATGGAGGCACTCTCTTGTAGGAGATGTTGGTAGATTAATGTGCAAAATGCCCTCGGAAGTCAGAGCTTAGCGCGGATATTCAACTCTGAGCTTGTAGAGACACAACAAACCGATCTTGTCAGCTGAAAGAAGCTTTTTCTAGAGAGAGGAAAATCAAAGCAGAAGGAGAGAGACAGGGCAGTTGAAAGTGGGCATGATGACTCCAGCTGCGCCGCATTACACATTTGAAGCACAGCAGGAGGCACCCGAAAAGAGCCTTTCTTCTCTCTGTCTCGTCGCGCCCCATACTCTAATTAACAAGCTATTACAGTGACAGAAATGTCTGCTCCTGGGATGTCAACATCCTGTGAAAATAGTCGACTGAAGTTCCCTCTCCTATCCTCTTTTTTTTTGGCTGGGTTTACACAAGTTAGTTCAGGATCACAGAGAGGAACACTTGGTAAATTCTTGTTTTTTTTTAAAGGATCAGTGAGTGAATGTTGCAAGTTAGCAGAGTCGCTCAGCCACCCAGTTTGTTGGATGGGAGGTAGAAAGGAGGAAGCACCAGTGAGAAGATTGTTCAACACCTCCAGGAATGAAACGGACATCCTTGTACCAGAGCGACAGCCTAGAACACACACACCAAATGGAAGAAGCTATTAATTTATCAATATTTATAAGATGCAAATGTGAGTAAGGATGATGCAGTTCTTCCCTGACCACCTGTTTCCTCGCTGGTTTACCGAGTTCTTACTTACCACCTGTCGTGATCCACTCTTCCTGTTTTCAGAGACACTGACTGGAAAGCAGAGATTCACCGATCAGGGTTTGCTGAACAATTATCTGCCAATACTGATTTTAGCTGATTCTGATTTTACTTTAAGATTGATATAAAAATATTTTTCTAGCCTTTGTTCCATGAGCGCTCCTTAATGTCAAAGTAAAGAAAAGGTTATTTAGCAGAATTCTGACAACCATATGTTAATGAGTACTGTGGTTAGCATTGGCAACTTTTAGCCGCATTTCTGCTTCAACACACTTGAGTCAAAAGGGAAAAAAAGTTCATTTGCAAGACTCTAGAAAGTTGACTGCACACTGAAGTGGTAATTCAGCCATTTGATTCATCAGGAGCAATGATTCAGATCCTACCATGACTCAGATCAGACCAGAATTCCTGGGACTCTGTCTTCTAAGGGCAGACTAAATTTTTTATTTGTCTTTTATAGCCACCTCCCTATTAGACACCAGTCCCTATTTATAACCACTGGCGCTTATCGACACCTATTCAACACCAACAGCCAACGCGGGTGAAGTGTCTGGCCCAAGGACACAACGGTGGAGTGACAATCAAACTGGCAACCCATTGATTTCTGGGCGAACTAACACCTTCACTACCATCACCTCAAAGTGTCACATCTATCTATTAATACCACACCATTCTGTTTTTACAGTGAGTTTGGTGTGTTTGTGGTGATGTGCAGTGTTTGGTTCCAGCCAAACATAGTGTTTTGTCTGATGACCAAAAAGTTCTGTGTTGGTCTCGTCAGACCAAAGAACCCTTTTACTCAAATTGAGTCTTCTGGAAACCTTTTCTTTGATTTCCTTGAAATGTTCTTTTGCCTCTGGTTTACCTTTGCACAGTTTCTTGGCTATCAGGATAAGCATCTACTCATTAATTCATATGTTACACTTAGCTTCAATCTGTCTTTCAAAAATTCGAATTCCATCCACTGACATGAACTTCCATCCACCAACACTCTGTTCTCTTTCTTTGGGCCTGAAATTTTAATAAAGTTTATAACCTAGCCAGCTATCACCTTGCTATTGCTGGGTTTCAGACACATGACCCGGATGATGCACAAAATTCAGATGGTGGTCTGGAAGTGGATTTCTCCGATTCAAAACAGAGCAAAATGGATCCCAGAGAGTACGATAACGCTCTAATTGGACTGGAACAGACGAGGCATCTCAAAAAAATATTCGTATGTTTAGGATATGATCCATATTATCCCTGTAAAAAAAGATTTCTTATAATCTTGAGGATTTACTTGGTGTCGAGGTGATCTATATATCTAACTAAATGGAGGTGCAGACTTCATATTATACCATGAGCCAGAAGAAAGTTTTCAAAAGCCTGGAGAATACAATAATTTAGTTTCAGGTTGGGTCAAGCATTGAGGGTCAAAAGAAGCATTAAATGGCTGTTGACTTATTTCTGCCAGGGGAGTAGTGAATTGTGCTATTTGAAGTAATTAGTCTATGATAACGATGCTATGCTAACAACAAACTAACCCATGCTATTTCTATGTGCTTGGATCTCCTGGTAAATAATTTATTTAGCTTCTGTAAACCTAAATTAATGCTGGAGTTGTACGTTAATGTTGGAAGCTGGATTCAGATCCAATGTAGGTCAACCATTAGCAGTGACCTACAGAAACCCCCATGTTCGAATCTAGCCACGGATATAGTTCGTGGTCATTACCCCCACATGGGGCAATAGTCACAGCTCACTGGCTGGGTAGGTTATATTGAGTCTTCTGGAAACCTTTAGCCTCTTTGGCTTTTTTTTTTCTTTTTAGCATGAAAGTCCCATTGAATAAACATTTTCTGTCCATGACTCGGCACTGAGCTTAGCTGCTAACAACATTAGCTCTCTGGGGACTAGAGAGCTAATGTTCTCTAGTCCCCAGAAAACATTAGCATAAAACCATTTATTTTGAAGGGATGATGAAAAATTTACTTTTTACTACCTTTAGTTGCTGGCCTTCATTTTTACCTGCCTTCGTTTGAGCTCATTTAATTTACTACCTTTTACCATCCCACGGAAACCCTGATGTTTTTTTGCTCTCTATTAAATCAGTTGGAACAACTGTACACATCTCAGATTTTAGGCATTTTGATGTTAGATTAACAGAAGTAAACTGACTTCTTGCCCTCCATCTGCATTGCCAATGCTACATCATCTGACATCCAGCAATAAGCTAACTGGGTATGTTCTGATTTCACTGCTGAGGACCTGTTTAGCTTTTACACATTTTGAGTAGTGATAAGCAGCTTCTCACCAGTTAATTTCCTGTATTACACACATCCATTTGCAAATGATGTCTTGCAGTTATATTTGCACAGTAAGGGGTGGAACGTCACAGCAGCACGAGAGAATGAGCACAGCCAAGGGAAAAATCCCTTAAATGTCAAAGTACTCAGTTGCCTCACCTCTAATCTGTTGCATTGCTTCTGAGATGAACAGTAGGGTACTCGCTCTCATGACTAATTTACCGTTTATTTTCACTGAAAAACAAGTTGCACAGAGTGAAGTCGCTTAACTTCAGAGGCTAAAGTTTAGTTTTTGGATTTTATAATCTCTTCATATGTTTATAAGAAGAGGCAGATTGTGGCTCACCCTGTATGATGCCAGGATGGTTTTCTTCAGTCAGGTTTGTCTGACCAACTCTATGCAAGAGTGATGTGTTACCTTCCTACAAAAGTATTTCAATTAATTGAAGTTAGACTTTTTTAGTCTTCAAGATTAGTTTTGTTCTAGAAACGCTCCTATCATTCAGTCTTTGAATAACCACCTTCACTAAGTTACAGTGGGGAAAAAAGTATTTAGTCAGTTTCGAATTGTGCAGGTTCTCCCACTTAAAAAGATGAAAGGCATGTAATTGACATCATAGGTAGACCTCAACTATGAGAGACAAAATGAGAAAAAAAAATTCAGAAAATCACATTGTTGATTTTTAAAGAATTTATTTGAAAATAAGGGTGGAAAATAAGTATTTGGTCAATAACAAAAGTTCATCTCAATACTTTGTAATATATCCTTCATTGGCAATGACAGAGGTCAAACGGTTTCTGGAAGTCTTCACACACCGTTGCTGGAATGTTTGGCCCATTCCTCCAAGCAGATCTCCTCTAAAGCAGTGATGTTCTGAGGGAGGGAAACACGGACTTTCAACTCCCTCCAATGGAGTTGAGATCTGGAGACTAGTTAGGCCACTCCAGGACCTTGAAATGCTTCTTACGAAGCCACGTCTTTGTTGCCTGGCAGGGTGCTTGGGATCATTGTCATGCTGAAAGACCCAGCCACATTTCATCTTCAATGCCCTTGCTGATGGAAGGAGGTTTGCACTCAAAATCTCACCATACATGGCCCCATTCATTCTTTCATGTACACGGACCAGTCGTCCTGGTCCCTTTGTAGAGAAACAGCCCCAAAGCATGATGTTGCCACCCCCATGCTTCACAGATGGTTTAGTGTTCTTTGGATGCAACTCAGCATTCACTCTCCTCCAAACACGACAAGTTGTGTTTATACCAAACAGTTCTACTTTGGTTTCATCTGACCATATGACA
>CAEGAE010008072.1:0-15582 GCA_903067095.1 Girardinus metallicus | reverse complement strand
AATTCTGGGATGAAGCATGGCCGGGGGCTGATTTTTTAAAATATTCAAGGGGGCGCTGTGGAGGACTCAGGCCACGCCCACCAAATGTTGCACTGGATTCCTGTCGGGGCGTCTCCAAGGATCGATCTCAGTGAGTTTGGTGCAGCTGGGCTGAAACCTCTGGAATCTAGAGCCAAACGTATGGCGGCGGCGTGACCTGTGATTTGCCCCGCCCCACGGCCACGCCCTCCAAATATTGTACTGCAGTCCTGTCCTGGGGTGGACAAGGATCGATCTGTGTGAGTTTGGTGCAGCTGGGACCTAATGAGGGGAAGTTATTGCGCCCGATGATTCATGGCGAATGGCCATATTTGAGCTTTGGCCACGCCCACATGCTTTGACATAGAAAAATTCCTTTGATAACTTTTGACCCTCAATGCCTCTAGATTGTGCTGACTGAGTTTGAAACCTGGATCTCGAAAGCTCTAGGACGAGTTCGCTCAGATATGACGTCAATGAAATCGACGAAATTTCTTTGACTGTCCTCCATAGCTTCTTATCAGCTGTTGGCCAGTATGGTGTACCTTCTCAAGTAGGTATGTATTGCACTCATTTTTCTATAATGCATCACACAGCAAATGTAATGAGTACATGTGAGACTGAAAGAATTATTTTCATCCAAATTTTTCAACAGTAATTCAGTGTTCTCAGTTAATTTCTCTCATCATATTATAATAGCATTTAATGTTTCCATGATACAGATGTGTGGTTTTCATCCTGGTCGTGGAACACTGGACCAGCTCTACACCCTCAGCAGCGTCCTGGAGGGTGCATGGGAGTTCGCGCAATCGGTCTACATGTGTTTTGTGGACTTGGAGAAGGCGTTTGACCGTGTCCCTCGTGGAGTCCTGTGGGGGGTTCTCCGGGAGTATGAGTTACCGGGCCTTTTGATATGGGCTGTCAGGTTCCTGTATGATCGGTGTCAGAGTCTGGTCTGCATTGCTGGCAGTAAGTCGGGCTTGTTTCCAGTAAGGGTTGGACTCCACCAGGGTTGCCCTTTGTCACAGATTTTGTTAATGACTTTCATGGACAGAATTTCTAGGTGCAGCCGAGGTGTTGAGGGGATCTGTTTTGGTGGCCTTAGGATCGCATCTCTGATATTTGTAGATGATGTGGTACTGTTGACTTCATCAGGTTGTGATCTGCAGCTCTCGCTAGAGTGGTTCGCAGCCTAGTGTGAAGCGGCCGGGATGAGGACCATGGCCTCCAAATCTGAGGCGATGGTCTTCAGTCGGAAAAGGGTAGAGTGCCTTCTCCGGGTCGGGGGTGTCCTGCCCCAAGTGCAGGAGTTTAAGTATCTTGGGCTCTTGTTCATGAATGAGGGATGGAGGAAGTGGGAGATCGACAGGCAGATTGGCGCAACTTCTGCTGTGAAGCAGGCGCTGTACCGGTCCGTCGTGGTGAAGAGAGAGCTGAATCAAAAAACAAAGCTCTCAATTTACCAGTCGATCTACATTCCCACCCCCATCTATGATCATGAGCTTTGGGTCATAACCGAATGAACGCTGTCATGGATACAAACGGCCGAAATGGGTTTTCTCCGAAGGGTGGCTGGGCTCTCCCTTAGAGATAGGGTGAGAAGTTCGATTATTTGAGAGGGACTCAGAGTAGAACCGCTGCTCCTTCATGTCGAGAGGAGCCAGTTGAGGTGGCTCGGGCATCTGGTTAGGATGCCTCCTGGATGCTTCCCTGGTGAGGTGTTCCAGGCACGTCCCACTGGGAGGAGGCCCCAGGGAAGACACGGGACACGCTGAAGAGACTATGTTTCTTGGCTGGCCTGGGAAGTCTGGGCCTCCCAGTTGCTAAGTTGCTATCCCCGCGACCTGACCCGGGATAAAGCAGAAGAAAATGGATGGATAAGATGTAATATGAATCACTTACTGCTGCATTATCATTTACAAGTCCTTACACTGAATTTCTTTGTCTTGTTACATTGTGCTGGTCAGGGATGTAGTTCTCCCTGTTTTTTATGGTAATCTGTTAATTATCTTTAGTCATGTGTACAGATCTGACAAGGGGGGTGAAAATGTGATGGTTGCTCAGTTCATGGTCCAAACTAATGGAATGAATAGGAATTCTCATATGATTGGATGGAGTGGGCATCACCAGAGGTATGAGGGGGTTAGGAGACCAAACCCACAAATAATACTGTGGAAGGCTAAAAACTATTTACAGTGCCAGAGTCGCTCTATGATACCTATCATCAATATCCAATTTCTTTATACAATTTCACTCTAGCATCATTTGTGAAGAGCTTCGAGTTTGTATATTATCTGTTGTACAATGTGTACTAAAGAAGAAATGTATTTTATTCCCATACAGAATAGAGCGCCTTTGGAGAGATGTTTATTAGATCTCTACTGCACAATCTTCATGTAAATGGAAGCTGAGGGAATTCTAAATCCAGATGATGAGGTTGAGTTGTATTCTCTACACAGATGCTTCATGCCACATATTCAACATGGCCTTCAATGCTTCAAGGAGGCATGGAATAACCATGGACTACGAACTTCCAGCCACCATACACCTTTGCAGTTGTGGCTACTACATGAGAAGGAAGGACTTGACTTTTTGGAGGTAAAACTTTTAACTTGAAGTACTCTCCCATTTTGTACGAGCTTATGTACACTCACCATATTCTTTGTGTTTAGGTTGGTGATGACTATGGTGTAGACTGGGAAGGTCCACATACTCCATCCACTTCTAACGTCAATATTACTGAGGTCCAACTTATGCGCCCATTAAATGCAGAACACCTTATGGCATTGCCAAACCCTGATGTTCCTTTCCCACAGGTGCTGGGAGTTTATATTGAAACTGTTCAGGCCATGAGAGCTTTGTTGGTTCTTAATCTTTAGAAATTTTGACAATGTAAATTTCATTTTACAAGGTCCACGATTGCGATTATGGATGATCAAAAATTAACAATCTTTAAGAAAAAAAAAATTATCTGCCGATTATGATTTTTGAAAAAATGAATGTATTTTGATTGTTGCTAAATACAATGAGAAAGTGGCTCAGTTTGATGCAGTGAATTGAATATTAACTTTTAAAATGCAGACTTTGCCTGGTGGACCCTTTTCTCAGTCAAACCACTCACAGCGGAGCAAAAGGAGGATAGTGTTTGATTTTTACAACTTTGCTAAGTCAGATGAGACCTCTAGATAACATGTATGTCACATGTAAGTATTGGCCAATCCCAATATCCCAAACTTAAGGAAGTCAGTTCCAGTTTATTGGGGCACACCAAGTTAATAGTCTGAAATTATAGTTAAAATCTGTGAAAATATAGTTGTCTTGTTTTGGGTATTTGCCAGAGGCAGCATTTCTTTCCTCACCAAAAATAATTTTCAAACAGGAATGTGATATGACTATTCAAGTGACAATCATATTGACTTTGCAACTGCATTTACTGTATTTCACCATGTGAAATTGTTGAAATAAAATAAAAATGACATTGCTTTCTTTGTTGACAGAAAAATTGAAAAATTCATCCAAAACACATGAATAAATTTGTGCTTTAAAGCTGAAGTACTTGAAATGCTTTCTGCTTATTATGTTTTGCAAATATCACAATGTCATGAATTTGTCAGACAATCTGTGAATACATCAATCTCATACTCCTCCCCAACCAACTATTGCCTTTTACAGAAATGCAATGTTTCTAACCCAAAAAAAAAAAAACAACCAGGAGAATGATATCAGTGCTGTCAACAAGAAAACATTTTCTGCTAAATCTGCTAATGACAGAGAAAAAACTCATAGTTCCGGGGAAACAGAGATTATGAGCAACTGTCATGTTTTCTGGCCCATCTACCTGCTCTGTTTATTCTCCTCTCACCTCTCTCATTAACTCATCTGATTCACCTGTGTGCTGCTGCAGCGCAATCAGCCTGATGCCAGCCACCTGCTCATTTGCAGTTATATTCAGCTCCCAGGCAGGCAGATGGTGCCAGATTTTTGAAAGCCTTTGTATGAGTAAATATCCAGCGTTTTTCCTATGTACCTGACCACGACCTTGATCACGTTTCTGCCCCTTGGATTTCCCTGTCTAGCCCACGTTGGATTTGTCACTGATTTCTGGTTTCTGGATTTGACCCCGTTTCTGTTTTTGACTTCTGCCTCTGCCTGACCCCTGGATTTATCCAGCCGACATTGCCTGCAGATTCTGGACCCTGCTCGGTGCCCAGACCACCAATCATCGCCTAAGACTGGTTTCCATTACTGTGTGTCTGACTGAATTCCGGATCCTCTGTTCTGACTGTTACAGCACCACATGATTGTGAAAAATTTAATATTGACCTCCTTTTTATTGGACCTCAATCCTTATATAAATTGTCTTATACTGTCATGACAGTAAAACGTTTTAAAATAATTTACAAATTGTAATGAGTTACATAATGCAGCTTTAGCACTGACATTTTCAAACAACTTTACTGAAGACTGTCTTGAGCTTCAAAAAAGGAACTATAATCCAGAATGAATTTAATTGTTTTAATAACAATTTAACATTTTGCATGAACAAGTGAAGTACCTCAAACAGATTGTTGTGGCCATTCAAACACTTTTGTAAACAAGGTACGAAATAAAAAACAATGCACATGAAATGTTACTAGGGACATAGTCATACATTGCGCCCATCTACGCATATACAAACTAAATCTTACACATAATACTTTGAAGCCTTGGGCAAAGGCTACTAAAAACCTTCTGACCATCAAGTTTTCAATTATTGACTAATGAAAAGCTCACATATAAACTGCAGAGAAGATTTGCCTCTTAAATTACTCCACTCCTGACAGAGTAGTGAGAACTGTTCATGTAAACAGTATAATAGCCTCCACCCTTCAAACCAACTACTGAGAACCTTTTCTATAAACTATAGAAATCTTTTATAAAGTAGTCACTTTTTAATGGATTCAATTTCAAATGAAGGCATTCCTAATAAAAATAATGGTGTTACACTGAAAAAAAAAACATAGATACATGTAGTTATACAAACATATATCTGTCTTTTTCTCTTACAAACTTTTTCCCTCATCATGTTTCCTCCCTGGTCTATTTATTTTGAGATTACTGTTTTATTTATATTCTATGTTCTCTTGTTCTTTCTCAGTCTTAGTGAGACGTAAACAGCAGAAAAGTTAAAATAACAGGCCCTGGTGGATGTGTATTTATGTTCAGCTATCTTTTTTGTTATCGGTCAACCTGAAGATGGGGGAACCTGATGTCTCGATCAAACACCATGCTGTCTAAATGAAATGCCTTCCTTGTCAATTGAACTCAACCAAAATAATGTTGGTGCTGAGGTTTTCCTTTAATAAAAGTGCAGAATTAACATTAGCAACAGGATTACATCTAAATCTATGTATATTTTGAACTCCTAGACATAAATGAAGAGATTCTAAATTTGTCTCTTTTGTGTGAACAAAAACTACAAATGAACTTTTTAAGTACTCAACTTTCACCAAATCCAGAATATGAGGAGGACAAGCTAGTCAGCAGGTCACGATGAAACTCTTCATAATTTGTTGAATTTCATGAAAGCTTGAGAGGTAGTAAGCAAGTTGATGACTGTAGTAGGACACAGTCGATGATTTCCACCTCCAGGTTTGAAGATACAGCACCCCAACTGTTAGAAATTTTAAGGTTTTATTTCTTATCATTTTGTTTATTTTATCTTTTATGTCTGTATGATTAAGAATGTTCAAAATATAACTGTTGTGCACAGGGCACACACTTTAACTAGGTTTGACTTTTTCTCAAGTTAAGTTTTGTTTTCTTTGCTCACTTTGGGGGTTTGGTTGTGTGGAATTTTCCACTCTCCAACAGTAAATAAACTGCACACCCTTTTGCGAGGGAGTCAGAGCTCACTGATCTTTGGTCATGGGCGGGTTGAGGGCCAGTGATCTCTCCCTTTGCAAAGGAAGGCAATAAAACTCATGATCTTATAGGTTAAAATATCCTAACACTAATCAGTTCAGAATGTGAGCAATGCCTTCACGACTACCTACAGTAAAGACACATTTGGAAAAACACATTTAATCTTATGTACATTCAACTACATCATAAAAGACATGACATTGTGTACAAGTGCAAAATTATTTGTCAGTCATCTTAGAACTTTAAAGTCATTTTTTGGAATATTCACACGCACATACGCAGATCCACAAATTTTCTCAATACCACGGTGCATAGATGCAGTGGTACATGCAAAGGAATCTAACCAAGTACAGAGTGCATATATTTATACATAATATCCTGAATGCTGATATTTGTCTTTAAAACATCCACCTCTTTTTCCTATGTGGTTTTCAAAAGCGCATTACTGTGTGGCAGTATTTGGATGAATTTTGTGTTTTCTGTAGTAGTACTCTGTAAAAGAGTCTTAATCAACAATAACGGGAATGTACTTTCATCAATAAATTTACGACGGAAAGACATTATTCTGCAGTGTTCCTCCAGGCTGGTGATGTCCTCATCAATGTCCTCATCCCTCGGCCAGCTGATGTTGTCCAGAATCATCTACCAAACATATTCCTTGAATTACATTATTTTACAATGATACAGTTGTCCTACAAAATGTCTAAATCATGTCCAATTTTTACAGATAAATGGTGGCACAACATGTCTTGTTTGGGGAAAAAAAAAGAAAGAAATGAAATGGCTATTGATATAGCATTACTTTTTGAATAATCTCTGTATTGCAGGCCCTTGGGAGTAGGACTTCAGCTGCATCTGGCCTGGAGCTAAAAAAATTCCAAGACACCTGCATCTTTCAGGCCTAGTCAGATTTGCTTAACCTGCTGTGTTGTCCGCTCAAGAACCTGTTAAATGAGACAGAATGACTTGGGTGTTTTAGATTTTATCTAAACATATTATTATGGTTATGTATTCCAAATACTTACTTTTCCTTATACTGTACATATTCACCTATCAGTTGTGTGAAACACATTTTGGAATCTTCTTGACTCCACTGCTGACTAGGTTTGTGGTAGTTACTGTAATTTGGACTTTATAAGTGAAAAAACATGCTATGGATTCTTTTGGAGCAGGACAAATTATCAAGATCAAAATCATAAATAGCTTACTACATGAAGAAGTATTTTCTTCCTTACCACCTGTTGCTCCGTGTGACACCTGGTAGGTCCCAGGGCAGTGTCACAAACAGAATCCGGGATTTTTTTTATTCTCATACAGTGGGGAAAATAATAAAAGTATTTAGTCAGTCACCAATTGTGCCACTTATAAAGATGAGACGCCTGTAATTGACATCATAGGTCGACCTCAACTATGAGAGACAAAATGAGAAAAAAAATTCAGAAAATCACATTGTCTGATTTTTAAAGAATTTATTTGAAAATAAAGGTGGAAAATAAGTATTTGGTCAATAACAAAAGTTCATCTCAATACTTTGTAATATATCCTTTGTTGGCAATGACAGAGGTCAAAAGGTCAAAATTGATCATGTCTGATGTATATTTAATGCTTAACTAACAAAACTTAAAAGAATAAAAGTGCTTATATGCTATCGGAAAGTATCACATACTTTCAACTATTTTGTTCTTCAATTTAAACTAAAGAGTTAACTAATATATACAACTAATTGTATATACAGATAAATTGTCTGTAGTTTGTTCAGCCCTGTATTGTGGTGTGGGGTGCATACTGCTACTCCACTGTGACCTGATTGCTTTAAAGACCTCTGGGTCTTTAAAGCAATATTTTGAGTGAATATTGTTCACAAAAATATTTTTTGTACAATAAACTACTCTGAAACGATTTTTTTTCTTATTTTTGATTAAGTTTGAGATCAAACTTAATCAAATCTAAATGTTTTAAACAATAGTTTTGCGGGTTTTTTTTTTTTAAAAAAAAACAACAACATAAAACTGTGTAAGAAGAACTCCACACAAGATCTTATTTATTTATTTTACAGTTTTGTTAGCTGCCGATTAAACTGAAAGTTGCAACCTTAACATGATTATATGAGCCAGGTTTTCTGTTAGGCATCCCGTTTCAGTAGAAAACCTCCAGATTGGATACCAAACTTCATATAGTTCACTTTCACGTGACTACAAACAATAGATACTCACTCAAAACAAGATTATTGGCCTAATATGAAAATTAGGCACCATTGTGATCAACATGGCAGCCTCCCAATCAAGCCGATGCACCTGCAGGTGCATCGGCTTGATTGGGAGGCTGCCAAAATTCCCACCACACAGAGTGAGTTGGCCTGAGCTGGGCAATCTCTACATGCATATTTGCTTCTAGGTAGTCCACTAGAAGCAAATAGGTTTTGTCTTTCAGAGTGGATAAATCATTTGCTAGCTTCTGTCATGACCTGCCTGGAAGATTCATGAGCATTAAGGGCTCTCTCACAGTGACTTTTTCTTGTATGCTCTTTCTGTATTTAAAAACAAGTTCACTGATCTGATGACTTAAACCTGGCCACCAGACTATCTGACAGACACAGTCTCTGCATTTAATCAAACTGTGGTGACTAGTGTACTATTTCCAAAATGGAGTTTCTGTTGTTAGCAGGAGTAGCTAACCTGGTGCTTTTCACTAGTAAGCTATCAGCATGGTCATTCTGCTGGTGCTGTAAGGTCATTAGCTCAAGCCCTCTTCAAATGTACTTGGCCTCATCACCCATGCATTAAAGTAAATCAATGGTTTACTTGATTAGGATCTGAAAAGTTGATCAGGTTACTTGCAAGCCTAAAACACTCAAACCATATCATCCACACATCCCACTCAAGGGGTTTGGAGAAATTCAAGGGTTCCAGTGGTTTAATGGTAAAGCTTGCGGCCCCCATTAGAGGAACTGTCAGTGCGATAGCGCGGCCTGCCACTGTCTCTGCTGCTGAAGCTGCTGTTCCTTGTGTTGGATCATCCATAGTCACTAGCCAATTGCAAATTGGTCTTTTTGATTCTCTGAGCATGTCAACTTCTGACACCATGTCCTGTTGGGTTCTTTTATAAATAAAGGACTTGACTTCAAATATCACCACCTTCTATAATTGTTGCCTTAGATATAATGTAAACAACCCCAAATTAAGCTCCTAATTTGTTGCTTCACCTCTTTAGCATATATGGCCTTTGTCATTTTATTTGTACAATATATGGTTGACTTCCGGTTTTTGATTTGATGCTTTTATTTTGATAAGGCAATTTCTGCTATATTCATATTATAGATTGGCAACTTAACAACAGAAAGGAATAGAAGACAAGTTGCAACGTGTTAAAAACGAAGCTGAAGTTGGTTTCTGATTCCAGCTTCCAATTTGCAAAATTGTTAAAGGGTGATACCACCTAATTTTTCACTACCTTCAGCATATTTAATCTACTCTAGTTAAAAAACTACAACACAGACCTTTAAACCTGAACTGGATTATTCTGCTCTAATGGCAGAATATTTTAATTTGGTGATTTGGTGACAACAAGAATATTTCTAATGTTTTTGTAATATGTAAAACCTTTCTTTGATTTGTGAAACTTCACTAATGTTCAGTTTACTATTCACACTTGTTCCATGCAGTTGTTTCCAAATTCAATTCCAATTCAAAACCACTTTATTAATCCCAAAGGGAAATTAAATGTTGGTGTAACTCATTCATTCTTCAAAGAGTTATTGTAGATATTGTAGCTGTTGGAAGGGAGACTGGATCTGTGTGCTGTGCGAGTGACCGGGGTTGGGATTTTTTTTCACGATTGAGTGTCAGTTCACAAGTGTTTGCTGTGATTTATTTGGATTTATTCGTTTGCTTTAAGAACCAGTTCATTACATTTGGACTTCCTGCCCCGTGCCAGTAAGCCTCAGTACTGTTCACTTCCCTTCCCCTTGTGATTCCTTAAAATATGGAACAATAAAGTATTTTTTTTTTTGTGGAATAGTCTTGTTCTCATTGGTGATGAACTTGCAGTGCCTTACTGGTGATCTACTTCCTTGGGCGCAATTCCAAAGGTGGCGTTGTTGACACCTCCTGGTTGCCCTGTTTTTGAGGGGCCGAATATCAAAATTCATGCCCTTGTGTTGCCACATTTGTGTACATACAGGTACACAAATGTGGAAACTCATGGTTTACTTCCAATAAACATCCCTGTTCATCAGTATAGCCACAATCCTTCATGAGGGAGTCTACTACATATAGCATAATCATATGAAGGCATATGATGCTCTCTGGCTCCTCTGCAGTTTCCCATGTCACTTCTTTAAGGAGAAACTTGCTACTGATGAACCACGTGTACATCATCATCATCAGCAGTCTTTTCTCTGGTACAGTACCTGGGGTTTTTAAGCATGAAGTTGTGTGTTCTCTACTTAAAAGAAAGCAGGCCTCAACCCCTCTCTCTTCTACAATTTCAGATTTATTTCTAATCTTCCATTATTTCTAAAATATTAGTGAAGGTTGTCTACAATTAGTTACCATTCGGGTATCACTGAGCTGTTTCAGTGTGGGTTCAAAGTGCAGAGAGTGCACTTTTGACGGTTTTAAACAATATATTTCTGTCAACAGCCTCTAGAAAGTCTGTTTTAGTGCTTTCAGATTTGTCTTTGACTTTCGACACTATTGATCACAAAACTAATTTCTCATCATTAGCATCATGTGGACATTACAGGTGTTGTCCTCAATTGGTTTCGGTCCTATCAAACCAAATATACGTTTCTGTGTAAAAATTCACAGCCTCCTTCCACAGCTCCTCTTACCGAGGGGTAAATTTTGGCGCTCTTTTTTTCTCTTTACCTACTCCCCCTTTTCTCTGTTTTTTATGAAACATGGTATTTCATTTCACTGTTATGCTGATGACTGCCAGATCTATTTCCATTTGGCACAAAACAATATAGTTCAACAAGTCACACACTGCCTTAATGACATAAAAGCACAGCTTTTTCTTGGCTTTCTTGACTAAGTGAGAACAAGACAGAAGTTGTGTTGTTTAGACTGAGTTGCTTTCACTGCCCCAGAGTAGATCTTGGCTCACTGTCACCTTATCTTAAGGACTGTCACCAACCTGGGGGTAAAGTGTGACTCTGACTTTAAAATTGAGAAACAGATCAACAGTGTCATTCAGAAATGTTTTATCATCTTCGCCAAATAGCAAAGGTGAAATCAATCTTGGCAAGTCCGGGCCTGGAGAAATTACTTCATGCTTTAATCACAGTTCATTGCGATTACTGTAATGCACTGTATGTAGGGATTTGCCAGACTTCTCAAACCTGCCTGCAGCTTGTGCAGAGCTGCTGCTTGTCTCTTAACTCAAGCAGACAAGGGACACTAAGATCACTCCCATCCTAGCCTCATTTCACTGGCTCCCTGTGTACTACAGAAATAATTTTAAGCTTTTGTTATTTGTTTTTGAATATTTGAACAACCTTACTCCACCACATCTATTAGAGCTACTTCAACCAAACTGCTCACCCCAATCTCTAAGATCAGTTGAGTGGTTGCTGCAGAGAGACCCTAAACTAGTTTAGAGGTGATAGGGCATTTGCTGTTTTTGCTTCCAAGTTATGGAACAAGTTGCCCTTGAGTATCAGACAGGCCTCCTCTCTTCCTGTTTTTAAATAATTAAAAAAAAATTACTTTTATCCCTTGAATTTTTAGGTACTGTGGTCTTGTTTTGTATGGCTCTTCAAAATACAGCTGCAATGTAAGTGTTTTTTGTACATTTCATATGTTTGTATGTTTTTTACATTTCTGTTTTAATGTACAGCACTTTGGCTACCTTAGCAGCTTTTGAAAAGTGCTATAGAAATAAAGTTGATTGATTGATTGATAAGCTTCTTCAGGTCATACTTCCCAATGGCTAAGCATGGGCAATATGGTCCATGTAATTCAAGGGATTACACCACAAGAACCATGTTTGATAAAAACACCGCCATGTTCTAATATTTTTTGAAGTATGATTTATTTGAATAACAAGGTTATTATAATTTCAATTCAGCAGCAGATGTCACTGTCGAGTAATGAATCATTGGGCAAAGAATTGTTGGTCAAATAAAAACCTCATGACACAATAATGTTTTCCATACCATTAGTGCTATGCAAAATATTATTATTATTATTAATGTAGTATATAATTTTTTTTTACTGTGCAGTTAACTTAGTGTAGAATATTTCATATTAGGAAATGTTGTTAGTACAAATACATTTTAAAATGAAAAGCTAAAGTTACTTTATTTTCTTGCCCATTTTATGTCCCCTCTGGATTGCCCTGCAGCCAAGAGTTTTACATTTTGATTGGGTAAAATGTAACATTTCCACAAAGTTTGCACCTCCAGCAAATAATCGTTTCTCAATACCCAAATGTCCAGACCCTCTTTATGAAGAAAATAATGGAACAAGATTTTGTTTTTCCCAGGCTGGAAAAAAATCTGAGTTTGGTTTCTCTTATACATTAACAGAAAGCTGATGTGCATTTATGTTAAAGAAAATAGCCATTTAAGGGGGTCAATTATTTATTTATTATAAAGTGTTTACATAATAATAATTTACAAGCACAATATGAGAAAAAGACTCATGACATTAAGTAAATAACATTAACCCATTCATTGTAAAAATAAGTTAGGATTCATTATATATTCTCTATAATTATTACTTTAAAAACCAACAGCAAATGTAAGCTTCTTGCAAGTAATGAACAAATTAGGCTAACAACAAGAAAGTATTTTGAAATTAAATCCAAATATTGTTTTTAATGTATTTCCAGGAAAACAAAAAGTTAAAACAAGTATGGGTTGACAAGGCAAAAATTATTATAGGGTGTAACACAAGTTAAAACATAAATCCCTTTTTGTTTTAAATGTACCTAAAAGGTTTAAGAATAAAGTGACATTTGTTAAACATGCTTAGTTTGTTTGTTTTAAACCTTTTTAAGATACCTTTGTGAAGAATGACTGACTTTGAAAATATTTTGTAGCTCTTCACATACTGTTGGGTAGAAAACTTTTCTAAGCTGGTGTCTGTCCAGCTTGGCATTGTGCAGCAAAATACCAAAACTCCTACTTTTGCTGCTCTGTGGAGGGATTTTTTGTTTTATGTCTGTATTTTTCTTTATTGTTTCATAAATAATCAAAGTGTGGCATCTTATAAAATCCTAGAATTTAAAGAAAGAATAACATTTTCAATTGACTGTTGTCTTTGTGCTTATGTTGTTAATCAGTATAAAGTACATTAAAGTTGTTTACCTTTCAGCCATTCAAACATTTTGAAACAATAGTAACTGTAAAGAAATGAAAGTGTCATGTAGTTTTGTAATGCTTTCATTTGTATACACTAGTGGTTGCACCAACTAGTCAACTAGTTGATTCTTTACTCTGCAACGACTTTTTACTGGGCTAGTCGACTAGTCGCAATTATTTTCTTGACTTTTTCAAGAAAGTGAACCAGGTGAGTTCACCAGATAACTCAAATTGTATAAAAATGTAAATAATTTACCAAAGAGAAACTGAAAATTTCAGTAAAGGCTACCGGAACAGGGGCGTTGCGTGGCGCAGTGGTTAGCGCGGCGCCCCGCATATGGAGACTGTAGACCGGGGAGTCTGGAGTCTGACTCCTGTCCTCCGTTTGCTGGGCCCATTGCCCCTCACCCTTCCTGCCGGATTGCTCTCAAATAAACTAGTGCCGAAAAAATTATTTAAAAAAAACTCCAAAACTTTGAGTAATGTGCAACAATAAGTCATGATGTCGGGCTTGTTTTTCCATCCTACTGATCACGGTCACCCTGTGTGTTGAAGCTTCTAACCTGGCAGCTTTACGCTCTTATAAAAATACTGTAACAACATCTGGAAACAAAGTTCAAGCTTCATTCTGAGGATGTGAGAGAGGCAATCTCTACCGCCGTCTGCAAGTCGGTTCATCCCACAAAGACAGCTGCTGTGTCAGTGGAGCTTCCTGCTGCACATCAGGGCGGCTCCATTATTCAACTGTAACCAAATGGGATCTGTTCATAAGTTTGGTTTGTGATGTTCCAAAAGCACCATTGTGGTCAGTGTAATAATTTGACTCCTATATGTGCAACTATCCAGCGATCATCAGTGTGAGTCAGTGTTTGGTTCTGTTTCTTGTTCTTTTAATTCCGTATATTTTACTTGGTAAAATTGGCATTTTTTATCAATATTTGCGGTGAATATAGCTGATAAAGCCTCCAAGTTGTTCTGAAGGGTTTTGTGCTTACATAACTATGACGTCACCGCGACTAGTTGACGTTGACTCGACTTTTATCATGTTGTAGTCGACCTTAAAAAAATATGAAGTCGTTAAACCCCTACTATACACTAAGTCCAAAGCTTTGATGCCATTGATTAAAATTATGAAATCCTTTGTTTTTTAATGGATTCAAAGTTCCTCAAATAGTTAATATGTTTTGCATTTTCTATATTAAAGATTATTTGAGTTGGTGTCAGTATAAAGAGTCCGTTTCCAGGCCATTTTTCTCGCAGCCATCCACACTTATGCTAATATCCCAACAAAAAGAAAAAAAAAACAAGTTGAGAAATTGTATTTCCATACTAATATGAAATCTTGTCTAAGCTAATTGGTTAAATTTCCGTTCACCATGCAGAATAATGTCTGACAGTGGCTCAATATTGATGCTAGTCGTTGGGCAATCTTCTCCCCTCATTTTAAGGCACTTCATGTTATGGCAGAAGGTGAACTGTTGTTTTCATGTCTAACACAAATGGACCAACATTAAAATATACTCTAAAAATACTTATTTTTTTCTCCGAGCCTCTCTAGGTCAAAAGAGTAAAGAGATTTCTTTTTGCGTGTCCAATACAGTACTGCTGATCTATTGAATTAGAGCACAGAAAGGTGAGGGGAAGCAGATAAGGGACAGGCAAAACATGGTCAGTGAACTTCCAACTGCTGCTTTGTTTTCTTAACCACCAGTTTGGTTTCCAGGTTTGTTTAAGTTGGAAAATGATGTCAGACAGGGTACACTGAGACTCCACTCAAGTTATGGGAAATGTTTTTTGTTGTGAATTGATTGTAACCAGTTCTTTGTTTGATTCTGTATATCCACATAAAAACTCATTGTCCTGTTCAGAATATTTGAACCAATTAATAGTGTGATACTACAAACTAATGCAGTTGGGTTTTCTGGTCAAATGTCTGTTTTCAAGTGTCCATCACATTAAAGGCTGACTGAAGCCATGTTCATGATGCAGTGCCTTGCTAAAGTATTGAATAACATTTAAACAAATGTTTAAAAAGTTTAAACCTTAAAGATTTTATTAATTTTACATCATTCTCTTCACTTGACAGCTACTATTGTGACATGTTCCGCTGTTTCTGTATCAGCCTTCTTTCTGAATTTAGTTGTAGTGCAGAAGGCTGTTTGATGTGATGGGCAATGCTACATAGCAGACTGCTGATACAACTAGATTTCATAGCATAAATCATCACTTCATTACATACAGTTGGGAGAACAAGTATTTGATACACTGTTGATTTTTCAGGTTTTCCCACTTGCAAAGCTTGTAGAAGACTGTAATTTTTATCATAGGTACTCTTCAACTGTGAGTGATGGAAT
>CAEGAE010008071.1:0-22743 GCA_903067095.1 Girardinus metallicus | reverse complement strand
GAGAGACTCTGGAGCCGGTCCCAAACCCAGAGAGACTCTGGAGCCGGTCCCAAACCCAGAGAGACTCTGGAGCCGGTCCCAAACCCGGAGAGACTCTGGAGCCGGTCCCAAACCCAGAGAGACTCTGGAGCCGGTCCCAAACCCGGACTGGAACCGGTCCCAAACCCAGAGAGACTCTGGAGCCGGTCCCAAACCCGGAGAGACTCTGGAACCGGTCCCAAACCTGGACTGGAGCCGGTCCCAAACCCGGACTGGAGCCAGTCCCAAACCCGGATACACAGTTTGCTTTTAAACATCTCTGATCTCAGTTTAAACTCCTCCGTGATGCTAAAACAAGGCAAACTGAGTCTTCTTCTTTCAGTAACAACTTCTACATTGAGGGTCATGACCCCATGCTGTAGGGGGATGATCCTCAAGACGGATCGCGGCCCAAAGGCACTGATCATGACGGAGACCACAACAGATCCACTGTGGACGTTCTAGGCACCTCGAACAACTAGCCTCTACTGTAACACCAAGACATCCTGTAAAGCTCCACGGCTCTGGCAGATTGTTCTGGTGCTTCGCTCTCCATCCACTGTGAAGGGATGAACACAGGAACCTCTTCAGGCCTCGTTCCAGACCCACTGCTGATGTAATCTGGTGATGACCTCAGTAAACCTTCTGGATGAGGCGAAGGGTCAGCAGAGTGTTTCTCTACAGTCGGTCAGACTCTGATTCTGCAGTATTTGCTGCATGGAGACTCCAAGGGACACAGAATCACCATCCAGTTATTGTCAAAGTGACAGATAAATGTTCGTCTCCAGAGACTCTGTGTGTCTGAACGAGGTCAGAGGTCAAAATCAGAAGATCATAGCTGCATATTTTATCATTTCCTGTTTAAAAGTAAAAATCTTTTCTCTGGAGCTCCGACCCGCCGGTGGCCGGCGGGCCTCCAGCTGAGGCTGGACGACCGCAAGACCACCAGCTCAACGCTGGGGTCGCGTCGCAGCTCGATGGAGGACACACACACACACACACACACACACACACCCAGCATGATTGTCTGTCATGTTTGAGTTCATCCTGTTGATGTAACTCAGCCTCTGCTGCGCTGCAGCGCCGCCTGCTGGAGGAACCGGGCGCCTCGCCGCTGATCAGAGGAAACATTAAAACTCGTTAATGTTTATTCTGTTTCTAATTTAAAAATTAAGTAAATTAGAAAATACTTATAAATACTTCCATCTTTAATATTTCTAAATACGATTTTCAGTATTATAAATTAGCAACAATTTAAAGTATTTTCAGTTTTATATTTTTATTTTATTTAAATCGTAATAATTAAAGCATTTTTACATATTGTATAAAATTTTAATTATATTGCAACGTTACACTAATAAATTAAACATATTTAATATCTGATCTAAAGTGACTTTATTTCCAGCATGTTGGTTTTCCCTCAATATTCTTAAAAATATTTGTGGATATTTTCTCAGGAGCTACAGGTCAAGTTATACGTTTTGATTTTTGACTGTTTGTGTAAAACTCCATCACTATTATGTCAAACCTTTGGAGAAAAACACCCCAGACATCCTTGGTCCCTTTAAATGATTTCATTTAAAATATTTTCCTTTAATTGTATTAATATTTTTAGCTGTTTCTGCCTGTAAGCTGTGGCTGAGTTGTCCCTCGTGTCTCCGTGTGTCCAGGTGTCCATCGGGAAAATGTACGAGGCTCAGCGGACGGTGGTGGACGCGCCGTGACGCTTCGGCCCGGCCTGTGAAATGCATTGTGGGAGATGTAGGCCGGCGTGAAGCTGGACGTTGTTTCTGCCTGATGTTTGTCATGTTTCCTCTGCAGGAAAAACTCAAACTTTCGTTTGTTTTTCCTGAAACATGAAACATCAGAGCTGCTGGATGAAAACATGTGAAACCAACTGAAGCTGATGGAGTCCGTCCTGCAGGAGGCGAGGAGGACGGACAGCCGTCAACCATCAGCCGTTTTCCTCTGACCATAACGCTGTTTGTTTTTACAGTGCAGGACTTTAGGTTTCATCTCTAAATGGAATCAAAATGCTTATTTTTTTAGTGTAAAATGAATCGGATCTGCAGGCTCCTCCCTTCATCCTAAGCCCCGCCCCCAGAGGAGTCGCCATGGCAACGGTTCATGCAGATCGTTGGGCTCAGTTCTGGTTGACGGTCAGATGATCGTCTCTGAGCTTCAGACGTGAAATTAAAAGTTTCTCTAATAACGTTTCTTAGTTTCTGTTTCTTTATTCGGTTGGTTTCGTCTCTTTTCTGACTCGTTTTTATGCCTTTTATTTTTTATTCATTTGTTTTAATGTTGGCAGCTCAGTTCTAAAGCCGTGAGGGAACCGAGTCGGTCCGGCCTCGTTTACCGAAGGATGGATTTAAACCTGTGGAACGTTTCTGAGCAGAAACCAGTCCAACCAGTTAGACTGGATCTAAACTGGTACCCAGAAAAACAGCTGCCTGTTGGCCGAAGACCAGGAGACCCACCAACTGTTTCCCTCTGAGATGCATTCAGGGACATCTGGGAACCAGACCTCCTCTGTGATGCATTCGGGGACATCTGGGAACCAGAACTCCTCTGTGACGCATTCGGGGACATCTGGGAACCAGAACTCCTCTGTGATGCATTCAGGGACATCTGGGAACCAGAACTCCTCTGTGACGCATTCGGGGACATCTGGGAACCAGAACTCCTCTGTGACGCATTCGGGGACATCTGGGAACCAGAACTCCTCTATGTTGCATTCACACTGTTGCTAATGTGCTAATGTTTATTTAGCGCTTAGCTAACTTTGAAAACATTTAGCTTCACCTGAGTTAATTTTTCTGAATAAATTCTTAAGCTCTTATTTACGAGGCTCTTTTATAAATTTTAGTTGAATTAATGTGTTGAAGTTTTGTTTATCGACATAATCCATTATGCTGTTTCTGTTCATGCTCTTATTTTGAAGTTTCCTCTGCCCACTTCTCTTGTTTTGTTTTAAATAAACTTTATTGAGAAAGTTTCCAAAGAGGAATCCAGATGATGCGACGCTTCCAGGAGCGACCACCAGGCGGTGCTGGTGGCTTCTTCTTCTTCTCCTGCAGCTGGCTGCCGTCTGGCCTGGTGGCCGCCCAGGTGTTGGGTGGAGCAGGTGAGTGACCCCTGGGGGCCCCGGCTGCTATTCTTGGATCCGTTTGTTGGTTCAAACACAGATCTTGTTGCTCAACACCTGCTGGACTTTCTGCACATGCTCAGCACAGGACGGACTTTAGACCCGGTTCTGACCCACTTCTGATGAGCCTGCAGGTCTGTTGTCCGTTTTCTCTCCTTATTGCTCCACCTTTGATGGATATGTTTCCCATGATGCATCACTGTGTGCTGAAACATCTCGACAATAAATCAGCTTTTCTCCAGTCGCTGCTGTAACATCATGTTGGATGTTGGTGGATGTTCACAGAATGGTTTCCATTTTGAGTCAAAACGTTAGAAACCAGAACTGGATGATGATTGGTTCCCTCACAGCCCAGTGATGATGATGTGAGTTGATCTGGATGAAGGTGGAGTAACAGCGTTGGCCTCATCGGCAAACGGTCAGCAGGCCGTTAGACTGAACCCAAGTGGTGATGGTAGTGAACAGTTAGCATCACAGCTACCTCAGGACTACAGCGCAGGGCATTCTGGGTAAATACAACCAAAGCTAACGTGCTAGCCTAGCGCTAGCAGCAGAAATGGCTCCTGGTCTTTAGCCAAAGACTAAAGAGAAATCCTCCAACACTAAAACCTGACGCCGCCATCTTGTTTCCATCTGGTGAAGCAGGAAGTTGCTCTCAGTGTCTTCAGAGGTTTTTGTGTCGTTTCCTTCAGTGGTTCTTGGTGCAGCGCCCCCACAGGCCAGGAGGGGAACAGGCTGGTTTGACTCAGCAGAGAGAGAACAGAGTCCTCTGGACTATCAGAATTAATCTTTTAACGTTCTTAATAAAATAAAATCCATTATGAAAGTTGCTTCAGGCTTTAATTCTCCTTCAGGAATCGATAAGTACAGAAAAGAATCGACGTTTTATTTCCGCTGGACGTTTCAGTCTGAAGGAGCCAAAACAGCAGCTGGTTTATTTCTAGAACATCGATTCAACCAGAAAGACGCGGGCGGCGTTTGTTGACGGATCAAACATTGGAGGTCAGGTTTACCAACAGGAGGCGCCTCTGGACTTTGGTCTGAGCGTGAAGACAGCTGGACGGACAGGCGGGCTGTAAACACGGCCCGGCTGAGCGGAACGGGACGCGTTTGTGTTTTTATCCCCTCCGATGATCTTCATCATGTTCCTCCTCGTGTCTCTGTGACCTGCAGGACAGTTTCAGCTTCCTGCTTCCCTCAAACGTGGATATGATTCATTTCAGGAGGAGAAAACATGGAGGCAAGACTGACTGTCCTCCTGGCTGACGGTTCCCATGTGTCCCGTCCAGAACTGAGGAAGACGAGGACATGTTGGGTCATCGCGTCTCCATTTCCTGTCCTACCATCACAAATGTAACACCGGCTGGGTCTGTAACTCAGCTCAGTTCTGATCAGATGATATTTCATCTGCAGAATCTGAGAAATATGCAGAAAACACCTGCCAGGCTCGGTGGAGGACCTGTGGTGCTGAGGGACTCTCAACACGCCGTCCACGTTTTACTCCAGTTTAAACATTTGATTCAGATGAACTTTATGTAATCAGAAGGCCTGAATTAAAACAAACAGAGTTAAAAGACGTGTAAAATCCTTACAGGAGAATCTCTGTAACTCAGCAAAACTTTATGAAAATAGTCGGTTCAACGTCTTTAGTTCAGTTCGTTTCACTTCAGTCTGACGGATCCGATCAGAATCAGCAGTTCATTATTCAGAGAAGTTTCATAAAGTTTCCTTTGTAAAACAGTTCAGATCTGAGCTGTGGTTCTGTAACATCTACATGCAGCAGCTCTGGATCGGATCTATTATCCATCATCTGGATCTTTTCTGTCATAATTACGTTAAATTCAGTGGCGGGAAAAACATGGCGACGGTTTGATAAAACAGAATCTGACTTGCGGGTTTTATTGGGTCCTGTGGTTCTACTGGGTTCGGACCGGAACCGGGTCCAATCAGAACTTTTTCCTCTTTATGTGAGGAAATCATTTAAAACTGATGCGACGCAGAGGAGAAGTTCTGCTGTTTGGGTCATCTGGGTGAAACCGGCACCGAACTCTGGATCTGGACCCAGAACGTTGTTTGTTTTTCATAATCCGAGGCGGACCGGACCGAACCGAACCTCCTCCAGCTCTGTGTGCGATATTAAAACAAATATTTGGCTCCAAACTGCGAGCAGAAGGAAAACATCCCGCAGCTCCTCCTCCGGCCGAACCGGACCCGGAACGGCGCCGGAGGACGGGCCAATCAGAGCGGGCCCTGCCGGTGACGTCACCAGGAAACCCACCAGTGACTTCCGGTAGCAGCTGAGCCCAGAAAAAAAGTACAAATAATGAAAACATCAGATTTACTTTAGTCAAATTATTCATGGCCTCATCAGATGATTATTATTATTATTATTATTATTATTATTATTGGATGATAATCATCTGATTTTATTGTTTTATTCAAACTTTAAAAAACAGCATTTGTTTATTTTATTTTCATTGTTTTTCTCATTTTTTGATTTTAATTTATCATGTGAAACATAATGTAAGATAAATGTTCATTAGCTGATAAACATTAGAGGTTCCTGAGGTTTCCTGCCCCCACTGGACACACACACCGCTCAGCCAGACGTGAAGCTACACACACCTTTACTTTTCAAACTCCACTGAAGTTTATTTCTCACTTCAGGTTGCAACAAAACTACAAACCATCTTCACAGTGAAACACTTTGTGTAACTTTTGTTCTCTTCGGTCTTCCATACCGCTTCCCGCCGCTGCAACGGCACCGCGTCCCCCTAGGGGCCGCGCCCCACACTTTGGGAACCACTGCAGTAATGTAACATTCAGAAAGTGAAACGATGGCAGTGACATTTTTCACAGTTTCTGACCATATGTAAATTATTTTCAATAGTATTATTGAAAATACTTGAAGCTGATCTTGAATCTCAGCCTGTTTGAATTAACTGATGAACGAAACGCCTCATTATTATTAGAAAATAATTCTGGTTGGAATTTCTAATAAATCTAAACTATTTTAAGGAACAGGGAAGGGGCTGCTAGCTAAAATGTTAGCTGTGCTAACCCTAAAGCGCTAATCAGATGTTAGTTCTGCTAATGCTAGGCTCAATAATAAGTATTACATTTTAAAATCTAACATTTTAAGTTTTCAAATCTAAATTATTGTAAGGAACATGGATGGGCTTCATTAGCTAAAATGGTAGCTATGCTAACCATAAAGCAGTAACCATAGTTCTTCTAACGCTAGGATGCTACTACAACGCGGTAGCTAGTGGAAGCTGATGCTAAAGCACTAAATGTAACCGCTGGTTTTTTAAGTGTTTTATTCTTCTCTCTTCCATTTGTTGTGTAATTTCCTCTTCCAGTTTCTTAACTGCTGCTAAAACAGTCTGTCACACCTTCAAAATAAGAGCCTGAATATAAAGTGTTAACTACGTGAATTCTTGAATTGATCACCAAAGTTTTATTCAACTAGAAGTTTACAAACAAAATTAGCGCTTTAGATATTATCTGGAAAAGTTAATTTAGATAAAGCTAAATGTGGTGAAAGTTTTCAAAGTTAGCAAAAACGCTTCAGTTCAAATGTCTGCATTGAGTTAAACTTCTTAAATAACTCAAATGTTGTATGATGTCCTTATTGTATTTATATTTATTGTATTTTAGTTTACAGAACAGTGAAGGAAATTAGCATTTAGAATTTATCCAGAAAATTAATTTAGGGGAAGCTAAGTGTGCTAAAGCACTAAATGCATTAAAATGAGCTGCCCTGTTAGCGATTAGCGAAAGTTTCCCCATCACTGTATGTTTGGTAGATGGAGAAACTTCTCCCGTCATGTTCCTCTGGACATTTTATTTTGGATTTAATGATCAAAGATGGATGGATTTTATAAATGGATGATTATGTTTAGACAGAGGAACATTTCCCACATCTGCTCAGGAATTTTAACCTGATCAAAGTCCAGAAACCAAATAAATCAGATCAAATTAAATGATCGATTATCGTCCATCTTGGATTTTAAATATGGCCGATAAAGATCGGGAGTCAAAGTCTGGATGGAGGATTGGACCTGCTGGTTTTATTTCATCCTGATCGTCAGGATCAGAACCGGTCCGGTTGGACCCGGCGGGCCCAACTTCCCCCGAGTCCACTGCTGGAAGTGGTCGAGTGGTTCTGGATGGTTCTGATCCGTTCAGAGGGATGGAGAAGCCTCTCCGGCCGGCTCGGGGTCCGGGCGGCCCGGCTGGTTCTGGTTCCGGAACCGGATTGAGTAGTTCTGGCCCTGGTTGTTGTCCCAGAACTCTCCCTCATCGCTGCGCAGGAACACGGCGAAGTGCACGGCGGCGCCCGGGTCCATGAAGGGCGGGGTGAACACGGTGAAGCCGAACCCGACCGACTCCGACCCGGGCTGCTCCGGCACCGGCACCGGCACCGCCTGCGCGTCCACGTAGGACAGCCAGTCGTTGTAGGTGATCCGGACCCCGACCTCCCTGACGGCGCAGCCCCGCAGGACCCGCACCTGGCCCCGCAGCTCGAACCGGGTCACGGCCAGCCTCTCCAGGCAGACCCGCAGCTCCCGAACCCGCCGCTCCGCGTCCCGCGGCTCGGGGAAGCAGGCCAGCAGCCGCGGCGGGTCCGGCCCGGCCCGCGGGTCCTGCTGCTGCGGGGGGAAGCTCTGGTACCGGGACAGCACCTTGGGCGGGATCTGCGGGTCCTCCTGGGCGCTGAAGTGCTTGATGCGGGCCAGACTCAGACCCATCGAGTCCGCGAACTTGACCCGCTTCCTGCCGCCGTCCAGCAGCGCGGGCAGCGACCGCGCTCTCCTCCGGTCCCGCATGAACTTCTCCAGGTGCGACGCGTCCACCTCGTCCTCCAGGTCTCCCTCCTCATCCTCCTCTTCATCCCGCAGGCCGTTCTGCTGGCCGGCCCGGTTCGGCCCGCACGGCGGAGCTGAGCGGTTCATGGGTGCGCTGCGACCTGCGGGGCGGCGGACGTGGCGCCGCTTGTATAGGGACCCCCGCCCCCTGCGTGACACGGACACGGACACGAACACACACACACACCTACACACACACACACACACACACACACCCCTACACACACCTACACACACTCCTCAACCTTCACCTTTTTGCTCAAACAGGATGTAAAGAGATTTTATGAGACCAACTCAGATTCTTAATATGAAATCTGAAAAGTGTGGCTTGCCTCTGTATTCTGCCACCTGAGCAGCGTCTCTCTGCTGCTCCTCCAGAGGTTCCACTGACTGAACAGCTTTCATATGTAATAAATCATTTCTCTGCTTTCAGATGGTTTAGTGGCTCGTGGGTCATGAGCTCCTGCGGAACGGGTCAACTCTGACCGTCCAGAACCAGGACCGGGACCAGGACTAGTACCAGAACCAGGACCAGAACCAGGACCAGGTCCAGAACCAGAACCAGGACCAGGACCAGGACCAGGAGACCAGAACCAGGACCAGAACCAGGACCAGAACCAGGACCAGGACAGGACCAGGACCAGGACCATAACCAGAACCAGGACCAGAACCAGGACCAGGACCAGGACCGGGACCAGGACCAGGACCAGGTCAGTGTCAGTAAACTATAAACATGGAGTCAAAACAAGATTAAAGAAAATTTACTATTAAATCATTTTCTCAATTTTAACTTTTTATTTATTAGTTTTGCCACAAATGAACATGTTGAAGTTTGATCTGAGCTTTGAGTTTAATGTCAGTAATAATGATGAAAGTCAGGTCTTATTGTTATAACTTAGTTATATAATAATGTTGTGATTTTTATTGTTAGTAATAGAATGATAAAGTTTAATTCCTTTCAAAGCATCTTTAATAAATGAGTAATAAACTTATGAAATGTGACTTGAAAACTCAGCCAATCAGCGCAGCAGAAGGTCAAACGTCACTGTTTTCTTCTGTTACATAACGCGCCGCTTCACGCGCCGCAGGTGCGTCAATCAGCGCGCAGTAAACAGACACGTGACGTCACCGCCGCCGACAGGGTGACGTCATCATCACGTTCAGCTGTGATTTAATAGGAAAGAAACAAAATGAAACGTTTTATTTGGTTTTTCTGCTTCGTTAGCAGGTTAGGAAATGTTTCCTCCGCCCAGGAATCTGAATAAAGTCAATACAAACATTTTCAGTTTAATTTCTGACTGGAAGCAGCAGCAGGTCAGAGGTCAGAGTTACGTAACAGCAGGTTGTCAAAACAAACTGCAGTCAGAATGAAACCGAGAAAAGCTGAAAACTTCTGGACGGTTTAAATATGAAACTTTTCCGTTCAGGGAGGAAATAAAGTTTTATTGAAATACAGTTTTCAGTTTGTTGATCTATTACTGAGCCCTGACTCAGTAAAATGCCTGGAAGTATAATTAATTCATCAAAACGTTTCAAAAAGGCGTGAAATTAATCTTTTATTGCAGTAACACAAATACAGTAATAAGAAAATAATATTTTCTAGATGTAAAATTCAACCTTTTTAAATATTTTTTTCCAGTGAATTTTCCGACTTTCATCATCATCATCACTGACTGGAGGAAGGACTCGTGTTCTGGTCCGGTTCTGGTCCGGTTCAAGTTGGTTCTGACTGTAAATATGAAAATCTTTTTACAACCTGCTTCCTGTTTCCTTTTCTTTCCGATCTTGAAGAGTCTCTAACTGGACCCCCGTGTCACATCGTATTTGTTCCCCCAGGGGACCGGAAGTGGAGGATCACCTGTTAAATCTTAAAAACCTTTAATTATGACCCGGAAGTCCCTGCGTGGATTTACTGAGTACCACTTTCTACCACCAGGCGGCAGCATTTCTTTTTTTTATTTTTGTGTGTTTTTAATTTTAACTACATTTAATCCAAACTTTTTGTCATGAAGTTGAAAACAATTTCTCAACAGTTATTTTAAATAAAATGTAAACATTAAATTGACCTTCATTTTATTTCTCAAACAGACTAAAATCAGCTCGATGTTATTGAATAAATTAAATCATCAGATTTACAGATAAATAAAAAATAAACCGACAGTTTCCTGTTTATTACTTTCTAAGCTTCGTGTTTTGAAAACTTTTGCTGGTTGAATTTAACTTTCCGGATGTTTCTGCTTCTAAATTAAGATGAAGGCAGAATCTGCGTCAGTTAAGAACAATTTGTGTTCAACCAGTTTTTATTTAATTTTAAAATAATAAATGACTCATTTGAACTTCCAGCCACATTAACTTTAATTATACTCCAGAACTCCAGTTGGGGGCCACAGAAAAGCGTTCAGGGGACCATAAGAAGGCCCCCGGACCTCCATTTGACCCCCCATCAACAGTCGTCTATCTGAAACCAGGACCATTTTATGAAACCAGTTGGTTACTGGTTTAATATAATAATAAAATACATCAGCTTTGTTTCTTCGGTCTCCTTTAAAAACATCTGGTTGTTGCTGTTGCACTGACCGTCCACAGGGTGGCGATGATGAGCTGCATTCATCTGATGGCTCCAGAACCAGCCATCCCAGAATAACCTGGAGTAAACCGGACCGCTGACCCGGAACAGAGCTGGTAGTTTATCAGATTTCAGAATAAAAGCCCGCAGCAGCAGCATCTCAATCACTTTATTACATTAGCATACAGCATCACTGGGTTCTGGTTCCGGTTCTGACAGAACCTGGACACGTCTCATCAGATCCGGACCGACCAGAAGTTCTGGAAAACGGTTCAGAGTGAAGGACGCCCCCTGCTGGACGGAGGAGCGATTCTCAGGTTTTAAACTCAATTTAAACTTTTTTTATTCTTTTTCCATAAAAATAAAGTCAGAATTTCATCAGTTCAATGTTTTATTAGTGCAGAACGAGTTGGGAAGCTGGTTCTGGAGAGAAACACCGCGGGCCGGGTTCACCCACCCCTCAGACTGAGGTCACCAGAACCAAGCTGGACCCACTGGACCCAACTGGACCAACTGGACCCAACTGGACCAACTGGACCAACTGGACCCAACTGGACCTAACTGGACCCAACTGGACCCAACTGGACCAACTGGACCCAACTGGACCAACTGGACCAACTGGACCCAACTGGACCCAACTGGACCAACTGGACCCAACTGGACCAACTGGACCAACTGGACCCAACATTAGCTGCTGATGGACAGGAACTCGTTCACATTCAGTTATGAAGATAAAAAACAAATTATACATCCAGTGCAAGATCTCGAGGTTCTGCTGGACTTCTGGACCGAAACGCCCGGCAGGAAGGACTTCATTGGTAGAGTCGTGTGATTGGCTGGTTAAATTCTGGTTAATTCAAAGTTGCCATGGCGGCGCAGCATAGAGCTGCAGATCCTAGATCGGACTGAGGGAATGTGATGCGTCGGTCCAGTCGTCCGCTCTAGAGCCGGCGCTCTACGCCGCGTACGATGACATCACAGCGCTGAGACGATGATGTCACTCGCTGTTGGTGCTGTAGATGCGGTACATCAGAGTCACGATGCCGGCGGCCAGAGTGGGAATGATCAGGTTGGACCACCAGCTGCAAGAGAGGAGCAGGAGTTACTGACCACGGAGCCGGAGACCTGGGGGCCCCTGTAGGCCCCTGGGGGGCCCTGGAGGGCCCCTGGAGGGCCCCTGGGGGGTCCTGGAGGGGCCTAGAGGCCCCTGGAGGGGCCTGGAGGGCCCTGGAGGCCCCTGGGGGGCCCTGGAGGGCCCCTGGAGGGTCCTGGAGGGCCCCTGGAGGGCCCTGGAGGGCCCCTGGGGGGTCCTGGAGGGGCCTAGAGGCCCCTGGAGGGCCCTGTAGGCCCCTGGGGGGCCCTGGAGGGCCCCTGGAGGGTCCTGAAGCTTACCTGGCGTCCTCCTTCGCCATGGTAACCAGCGTTTCCTGTCCAACACAAACATGAGGAGAGATGAGAAGGGTCAGAGTTAAACATCCTCCTCCTCCAACCACTGTGGCCTACATTTCCCATGATGCCCCTGGCTCTGCTGACTCACCACAGGCTTGGCGATCTTGTGCCGGTCGTCCTGCGGACGGACAGACAGACAGTTAGTGAGAGGGTGGAGGCGTCACGGTGGACAGTGAGGTCGGTGTCGCCATGGCGACGTCCCCACACTGACCGGGTGCAGCTCTCCGATCACCATGCCGGCGGCCATCTCTCTGGCGTCGGTGGAATGGCCGACGTCCTCGAAGCTCTCCGTGGCGTTGCCCCCCGCCTGCTCCCTCAGAACCTCTTCGCCTCCAGGATGCTGCGGACACAGACCACACGTCACGACCGGAACCGGAACCAGAACGCTCTGGTCGTCATGGAAACCGTCTTTGATCTTCAGCTCAGTTTCAGTTATTGAAAATGTGACCAATAATCACGATTTATAACGTTTCATTTATAAATGTCACTTTTACAGATTTTTCACCAATACGACCCGATATGATACCGGTACGACCCGGTCCGACCCGGTACGGCACTGGTCCTGTTCCCGGTTCTGGTCCCGGTCCCGGTTCTAGCTCTGATCCCGGTCCCGGTCCCGGTCCTGGTCCTGGTTCTAGCTCTGGTCCTGGTCCCGGTTCTGGTCCTGGTTCTAGCTCTGGTCCTGGTCCCGGTCCCGGTACCGGTCCTGGTTCTAGCTCTGGTCCCGGTCCCGGTCCCGGTACCGGTCCTGGTTCTAGCTCTGGTCCCGGTACCGGTCCCGGTCCCGGTTCTCAGCAGTGTTTCTGCTGACTCAGCGTTTCCCTCTTATCTCTCGTCCCTGATCCGATCTCCCGGATCGCCCTGCTAATGATTTACAGCCTGCAGCAGAGACAGCGAGCCGGGCCTCACCAGAACCGGGTCAGAGGGAGCCCGGACCTGGAGGACCCGCCCACCGCCTCACCTCTGTGCAGCCTGTCCTCTGACAGACAGCGGGACAAAAGTCCAACCGGGCCGGTTCTGAGTGAAAGTTCCTGCTGGAGCAGATATCAGCTCGTAAATGACCTCTGACCTGATAGAGACGGTTACCATGGAGACGCTAATGGACAGCACAACGTTGGTTCTGTTGACCCGAACAAATGGGCTTCCTGCTAAATGAACCTGCAGGAAGCCGACGGCTGGTTGCCATGGAGACGGCTGCAGCGAGTGAAACGCTCTGATCCGAACAGTTTATTCAGGAGCAGTTTGGATCAATCGATCCTCTGATTGGATCTAAAAACTATTGTATAATAAGCTAATGAAGCAAGTGTCCTAATCAAAGTAAAGCTGTGCTTCTACATTCAGACATGGAAGAAGTGGGTCAGGTTCTGACATCTACTGGACCGAGTCGGGCCGCCAACACCGTTACCTTCACCGTTCATGTACTTCCTGTCAGGCACAGGAAGTACTTTACTTAAAAAAGATGAACTTTATATTTATTTGTAAATTTAGTTTTTAGGTAGTTAAATTCAAGTGAAGATGTTTAAATTTAATAACATTTATTATTTTTAAGAGTTAAACTTTGTTTCTCGACTATGGTTGGTTAGTTTACAGGTGAAACAAATGAGGTTAAACTAAAATCATGTGAAAAAAGGAAACATAAACAGAATAATGAAAAATATTTGAAATGATGAATTTAGAACAGGAAAAACTGGCAGGAGGTTAAAGTTCAGCATGTCTGACAGAAAGAACTTTCCTCACCTCGTCCAGGAACTTGGTGACGTCATAGACCTTGTGGTGGATGATGATCCAGGTGGACTTGAAGGAGTTCTGCTCCTCGATCTCCGACAGCCTGAAGTACTTCACTCCTTCGGGGCTTTTCTCCTGCTTCTCTCCCATCTCTGTCACTCCGTGGCCCGTCGGTTCGGAGGCGAAGCGGCGGCAGAACCGGGAGGAGCTACTGGGCCGGACTGAGGTTACGTAATACCGGGGAGAGTCCGACCGCGACTCCGCACGAACACTCCGGCCTTTACCCCACGGACACTCCGCTCCAACTTCCAGCGCCCGCTACTTATCAGAGATCAAGGTGAGCGCGCGCTAGCAACACTTCCGGTTGGAGTTTTCAAAATAAAGCTGAAAAGCCAGTTAGTATATCAAATATAATAAAAGTAAAACAAAAACCAAAATAATTATATAAAACTGCTGCTATTGTGAAAAATGTAAATAAAAACTAAATTAAAATGAAGATATTTTAATATACAAATAAGTGAATATATACAGTTATATTCAATTTAAAAAAAATAAAATGGTACATGCAATAAAACTAATAAAAAATGACATAACTAGACTTCTAAACTTACAAATTAGTGCTTTAAGCAAACAACTAAATACGTAATTATAAAGGTATTTAAATAAATAAATCATCTCAAAGTCAAAAAGTTCTTAAACAGGAAAAAAATAAAAAGATATACGAATAGATTAAGATAAAATACAATTAAAACATGTTGGTTTTACTGCAAAGCGTCACTGAGGGTCCTGAGAAGCCAGAGGCGGTTCTGGCCCGTTTGGTACCAAGTCCTAAAGGACCGGAGCCTCACTGAGAGCCGTTCTCTGTTCTTGTGATGCTCTGCGGACACTGAAGTAGCTATTATTATTTTATTTAATTAACATATAGAGATGTTTTTAATTGGCAAATAAATAAAACAAGAACATAAGAACCAGAGCTGCTCATTGCTCTTTGACTGATCCGTCTCCTGTCATGGCGGCAGACGGTGAGAACCGTCACGGTTCTCCTTCTGCTCGTTGCTTCTTGCTTGTTGCTCATTGATCAGAGTTCATAGTTGAGCTTTGTTTACTGTTAATGCATTGTCTTAATTGCTGTTTAATAGTGCAGACAGTTGTGGTTTCTAATATGGGCAATATGGGCAACCGCCCAGGGCGTTATGTTCCAGGGGTGGCAGGAGACCTCCACAGAGATGGAAGCAAAGCAGAATGAAGAAGAGTTTGATACTGGTTAAATCTATTTCAGCTCTAAGTATTTAATATCTAGGTGTTTTATAGGAATGTGGATCTTTCAGATCAATTTGAGAAGCAGTTTTGATAAGTACACTTAATTTTATTGTGTCATGTAGCGCGGCGCTGGTCTTGGTCTTGACTTGGTCTCGGGTTAGGTGGTCTTGACTACAACACTGCTATGTGGCTCCTTGGTTGCATGTCCTCCCCCACCCAGCTTCTTTTCATCCCCTTTCTGTTGGATTTCTTTCTAAATAAATGCCATTAGTGGCAGAAAAAAAAGTAAAGTTCAGTTATGTTAGGACAGGAGACCAGATGTTTCCATCCCTGAAATGATGATGCATAGAATCACATATCTAAGTTTAAGATATGTTACGGAGAGTAAACACAATAACAACATGCTTTATCTGTGGCATTGTTCTTTAAAATGGCTCATTACTGATGTATTAAAATTAAATACGATAGGTTCACTTAATGCTGTATTAGCGATTAGGTAATGCATTCAGCAAATACTTTTACTCTTCATACTTAAGTATTTTTAAAAGCCAGCACTTTTTTACTTTTACTTAAGTAAAAATGTTAATGTGGTACTTTTACTTTTACTACAGTACATTTTTGTCTGTGTATTTGTACTTAAGTTCATTTTTTGAGTACTTTCTCCACCACTGCTGAGAAGCTGTGCAAATCTGAAGTCATTTCACTTCATTCCATGAATTTAAAAAGTGGATCTTGGGTTTCAGATTCATTAAAAATTTCTTACCTTTCTTACCTTTCACCAAGAAATGTTTTGGGGTTTTGTTCCCTTTTTTCTTAGTTTTTTCCCCTTTTTTTTCATATTTTTATCCATTTTTTTTACAGTTGGGTGTTGATGTAGCCAAGTAAATATTTTATATTAAAACCAGACAGAAGTATATTTGTCCATTTAGTAAATAATTATGTGCGGACTACTGACTCGGTTATTGGCTATTACTTAATAACTTAATTAGATTGATAAATGTTGAGATTTTATTTTTGAAAGAATACGTCTATTTCCGGTCCGATTGTGTTTACGTACTGCTGCTCAAGGCACCAAGCAGAACCTTGCACGGTTGGTACCGCCCCCAAAGTTACTCCTGTACTCTCATTGGCTTTCCACTTCCATATCGTTAACAAAGCGAGTCGCTGATTGGTTCTCACCAGAAATCAGTCATCGCCCGGCTGAGGGCGAGGACTGTGGGGCGAAGCAGGCTAAAGTTCACCAAAGTTCAACCGTTTTCAAGGAAACCAGTTCTCACGCAAGGATTGGCTTATCTCACGCACCTCACGTAATGTGTGTTGCGTTACCCGCTGCGTGCTGCCAGAGGGCCTGCTTTAATGTGGATTTCCTCTGGACATTAGCAGCTTCCAAACTGTCAACAGCAGAGCTTCCTGTCCAACAGACCAGCTTTGATTTAACTACTGGAAGTCTCTGGCGGGAAACACGCGCCCCAGAAACTCAAAGCTGGTCTATATTACAAAGATTCCCTACTTTGTGGCAGAAGAAAATAATCAACCAGGCTTAATTAAAATTGTGACAACAGCCACATGGATATAAGTAAAGGTAATAGAGGAATACAGCACCATCTTTTTAATATATTTGAGCGAATTTATTGAAAATAACCTGAAAACAAAAAAAGACACAATGGATGAAATAAGGAATGAACACTCGTCCTTTGTGTTACCCATCTTTGTTTCGAGCAAAGGTTTTTGAGATTTTTAAGCAAATTGGAATGATTTTCATACCTTCTGGATTACTGCTTTGAATTTAACTGATTTTATAGAAAACAAATGTGAAAACCTTGAAGAGTAGACGTACATTTACTATTTTAGACGGAAAAATCGAAGCTAAGTTGAACCCAGCTGAATTAGCTTGATTTGACCGAGTTCAGGAGGCAACGAGGTGAGGAAGAGCTTTTAGACTTTTAAGCTAATATTACTTTATTAACAGGTGTTTTTGTTGCTGTGTGTTTAGTTATATATGTGACATAATGTTTTATTTTTATCATAACCTAACAAAAAAAAAACGCAACAGTGGCTGTTTTTGCTAATGTCTTTGTAGCATCTTTTATGTTCTGCTTATGCGACTAAAGAGTTTTAATTTTCACTCAAACTTTCGGTTTTACAATATAGAGGTTGTAAACTATCTATTTTAGAAGTTATGAATTTGAATTAAAAGGCGAGTTCATGCAATAGAAAAGGTTTTGTGAAGTAAAGTTGTGGCTTCAGCGGGATGAGCGGCGTCGGGCCCAAGTCGTTGTTCTTCCTCGGACTTCCGGATCTGAGCCAGCTGGTTTGCGTCACGCTGAGTCCGCAGGAGGAAGAGCAGCAGGAGCCCAGGACCAATCAGATCAAGACCTGCAGGTAAACACCTGAAACGTCACCTGCTTACAGCCGAGACACGAAGCAGACACGTCCGCCATGTTGTCCGCCATGTTGCCTCCACAGGGAGCTGGTGCTGCTGTACTCGGACATCCTGGCCTGTCCGGCTCTGGACTCCGTCACTGACGTCACTGCGGTCATGGCTGTAAGTCTGTCCCCCGGTGACAAGCAGCATTATGGGGAAACATTACGGCAGAAAATGGATGGACATAATTTGGTCTAAATATGAATCATTTGAGCTGATTATTAAGGTTGAATAGCATAAAAAAATAAAGATAATAAAAAATATAATAATGTTAATAACTAAATAATAAAACTACAACTAATAATCATTTAAAAAATGCAGTAATACTAGTAAATAATGATTACATATACTAGATAATATGTAGTTAATAGACTAAGGATAATTATTATGTACATAAATAAATTGTATGAATGAACTGCAGGCCCTGTTCGCCTGTCGGCTGCAGCAGGAAGCTGCTGCTTGTTTCACAGATCTGGAGATTGAGACATTGTGAGGCTGACAGGAACATGAGTGATTGCCGTGGAAACGTTGCACGCCAGCCCGTCTGCTCACACGCTACCTGCACGTGCCGCTGCAGCTCGTCATTCTGTGACTGAAAACATTGTAGAAGTCATTGAACTGACTCAGAATGATTAGGGAAAGTTCACATTTCAAAGACTTTAGTTTCTTCTCTTTAACTTTGTTTCTAAAAAGTAAAACCAGCTGCTGCCCAAACTAACTGGACAAAGCAGAGAGCTGCAGTCTGACCCGTTCAGGCCAACCGGTTCTGTCAGTGAAAGTTCTGCAGGAAACCAGGACGGAGTGAAGAGCAGCGGCCTTCAGAGCGACCCTGCTGAAGGTCACTGCTGGACATGTTGGCTCAGTGCGAAGCTTTTTGTCCTCCTTGTGTCTGAACGTCTGGATGTTCAGACCTGCATGTTGCCGCTGCATGTTGCTGTGTTGCTTGTTGACCTGTGTTTCCCTGTCAGGTCCACTTCCTGCAGCGCGGCGTCCTTCAGGCCTTCGCCATCAGAAACCGTCTGCAGGTGAGACCAGGCTGCTGTAGTTACCATCTGCAGCCAGCAGGGGTCAGCTGACTGGGTGTGTTTATCTGTGTGTGTGTGTGTATTTATCTGTGTGTGTGTGTGTACCAGGTTTGTATATACTTATGGGGACCTATTTCTGTCTGCAATGTGGGGTTATGGGGACCGTTGCTCCTTGTGGGGACATTTTCTTGGTCCCCATGAGGGAAATTGTTGTTTTTGGGTTAGTGGTTAGGTATGTGATGGTTAGGGTTAGGATTAGGATTATAAGGTTAGGCTGTAGAAAATAATGGAGGTCAATGAGAAGTCCTCACAAGTGATGAAAACACGACTGGGTGTGTGTGTGGGGACAGAAAACAGCAGCCTGCTTCCTTTGTGTACATCCTTCAGACTTTAATAGTGAAGCCTAAACAAAAGAACAAGGAATACTGTAAAATAAATAAGAATAAAAAATGCCACAAGCACATTTCATTTACGACAAAGCAAAGCAACATACTGGAGTCTGGCTTCCATATATACAGAATAAAAAATATACTTTTATTCTTTGTCCACTTTAGTTCAGTGTCAGTATTTATATTATTCTTATTTTTATATAAAAGGAACAGCATCTAAACACGTACAGCCATGTTCTACTGACTTTTGCTTTTTTCTGCCTTTTTATCGCTGATATTTAATCTGAGCCCATAAACATGGAGGAGGAACTCAAACACCTTCAGCGCTGAGCTGCTCCCTCAGTGTGGAACCAGTGAAGGTGAAGAGCATTGTGGGAAATGGAGTTTTAATGTGCAGGGCAGCAGAGACAAACATGATCTGTCAAAACTTAATAGCTTCCAGAAACTTCATGAGTCTGAAGTTCAGGACGTGGATTAGCATCAGTTATTGACCTTTTTACACGTCTGAAGGTTTGAATCGATCGTACTGGAGAATCCGAAGGTCAGACGGACTCTTTGGTGTTGGAGCAGGAAGATTAAATCTGAGTCGCGCTCTGGGTTTAATTTACCACAGACCAAAACCATTTTCTGCTTTGGGTCTAAGTGATCACAGCTGCAGAGGCAGGAAGTGTCTTCATTCACAGAAACTCATGTGAACCACGGAGCCGCGAACATCTCAGGACTCGCAGACGTGCTGTAAGATCCCATCCAGGACCAGACTGAGCTGACTCGGTTCTGGAACCAGATCAGTTCAGTTCCTCATAAAGTTCAGTTCAGCTGGGCGTCAGTATGCAAACATGAATATCAGACGTCCTGCAGGGACCTTTGACCCCGTCAGGTTAGTTTTTATGGATCTGATCCGATACCAAGAGGCAGAGGGACCCAAAAGAGCCAGAGGGACCCAAAAGAGCCAGAGGGACCCAAAAGAACCAGAGGGACCCAAAAGAGCCAGAGGGACCCATAAGAACCAGAGGGACCCATAAGAGCCAGAGGGACCCATAAGAGCCAGAGGGACCCCTAAGAGCCAGAGGGACCCATAAGAGCCAGAGGGACCCAAAAGAGCCAGAGGGACCCATAAGAGGCAGTTTTAACGCCCTAAAGACAGTTTAATAATGGCAGATGACGTATTTTGACCTCCAGGGGAACCATTTGAGGAACGTCGTGTTTCACTGGTTCTGAGGTTAAAACTCCCAACGCAGCAGGGACCAATCAGAAGCCTTGAGCCGTGACATGTGACCTCTGACCTCTGACCTGAACTCAAGTCGCTATAGTGCAAAAGTAACACAACGTTTGAAACGCTTCTTAAACATGACAAAACTGAAGTAACACAAAATATTATTATTAACAAGAATAACATCAATATTATTAATATACTCACTAACAATAATAATATTAATAACATCAACATGGTTACCATGGTAACGTAAAGAAGTGTTTGGTTCCAGCAGCCGAGCCAACTTGTTTCGTTCAAGTATCTCTCAACACACACACACACACGCACACACACACACACACACACCCTCTCTCTCTCTCTTTCTCTCTCTCTCTCTCTCTCTCTAACACACACTCTCTCTCTCTCTCTAACACACACTCTCTCTCTCTCTCTCACACACACTCTCTCTCTCTCTCTCACACACTCTCTCTCTCTCTCTCTCTCTCTCTCTTACACACACACTCTCTCTCTCTCCCTCTCTCTCTCTCTCTGTCTCTAACACACACACACACACACTCTCTCTCTCTCTCTCTCTCTCTCTCTCTCCCTCTCTCACACACACACTCCACGATGTACACTTCGACATAGTAAAGGTGTCTCTGCTCCTCCTCAGGTAGAAACAGAAGCAGATGCAGGACAGGAAACAAGTTGCATAGTTTGAGATCTTTTTGTTTGCAGTTTTTCAGGCGCCTCGTCTCTCTGAAGTCCCACTGGTGCAGCGGTTCCTGAACGCCACATAAATACGCCTCGCTCCCTCCGTTTGTAACAAAAATATATTAGATATTCATTTTTTAGTCTTTTTTTTCCTGGTTTTTCAGAAAGTGCCGTCGAGACTCTGGCCGAGTTTGACTCGGCGAGTCTGGAGACGAGTTTCCGTCCCAGAGCCACCTGGAGGAAGGCGGGCGCCGCCTCCGGCCTCTCCGGTCCAGTTGGGTCCGAGTGTCTACGAGCAGCCGCACTCCTCCACGATCATGTCCTTGATGTCCTTCTTGATGATCTTCTGCTCCTCGTTGTAGTAGAGCATGGACATGGCGCGTAGCCGGGTGGGCACGCAGCACGACCGCAGGTTCTGGAAGGGGCTGTAGCCCCGCATGCGGTAGTGGCTGATGACGGTGGAGTGGAAGGACAGCGTGGAGCCCGCGATGCTCGCCACGTGGGACGGGCACTCGCCCTCGCAGTAGTTGGCGTGGTAACCGGACGGCGCGATGATCCAGTCGCTCCAGCCGATGTCCTTGAAGTTGACGTAGAACTGCCTCTTGCAGCAGACCCTCACCTTCCCGTCGCACTCCAAGCCGCGCTTCCTGCGCCGCCGAGCGTCGCCTCCGTCGCCCTGCCGCACCACGGCCATGAGGAAGGGCCGGTGGGACTGCTCCCTCTGGTTGCCGCCGGAGACCAGGACGAGAGCGGCGCCGGAGTCGCTGCAGAGCGGGCAGGACACCCGCAGGCTCAGCGCGCTGCTCCGCCGGCTCTCCAGCAGCGCCTGCACCGCCGCGGACACCGGGAAGGTGTGCCAGCCGCTGCGCCGCGTGTCCACCGTCTTCTCGGCCAGCAGGACGTCGTCCTGCGGCGTGGCGGGGCGTCCGCGCTGCTGGAACAGGCGGATGGTGACTTTGGCTCGGCTGCGGTTGGTTTTGGCCAAGCGGAGGAAGAGCCAGACGTTGGCCTGCTCCACCAGGGACATGTCGCCGCCATCCTTAGAGAGGACGAAGTTCACCACGCCCTGGGACTCACCTGGAGACACAGGGAGAGGACAGCGTTAGGTCACCTTCTCTGATTGGCTGACGGCTCAGACCAGCACAATGAGACCTACTGGTCAACAGCCAGAGTGTTAAGGGAGGTCAAGCTCTTCAAATCAACACCTTCCAGAGTAAAAACGGTGAAGAGAAATCTGAGTTTACATCCCAAACCACTGGCTGCCATGACAACAAACACACCCAACGTCACCTCACAGATCGCTGTGTGTGTGAGCCACATCAGACACACACACTCCCCGCCGACTCAGCAGCAGCGGTTGGAGGTTTTTATAGCAGCTAATGGTTCCCACCAGGACCTTGTGCTCTTCCTGCTGCTGGGTCTGACGGTTAATTCGGCTCCGAACCTCCAGAACCAACATGGTGGAAAACCTGCAGCCTGTCGCTTCGTCGGCGTGAAAATGTCCTGAGGACTTTAACTGTGACGAAACACGGAGTCAGGAGTTTGTCCTTCAGAAACGGGTTCGTCGTTCTGCGGCTGCAGGTGAAAACGAGTTGCTCCTCCCTACGGTCACCTGGTCCGTTCTTACAGCAGCAGCACCAGGCCGGACCTCTGCTCTCCAGACGGCCTCCGGCTCGGCTCTGCTTCGGGTTTCCACTCTGTGGGTTTTACGGCCGCTCCTCCTCTGGCTGCTCACATGTGGTGCAGCTTTATGGTTCCTGGCAGCCTGGAGGCCGGAGCGACTCCCAGCCTGCTCTGCCTCGTGGGCAACTCAGAACCGAGTCACGACTTCAGAGTTTATGAATGTCAGCAGCAGCGATGCTCAGTTAGACAGTGTGAATGGGCGGTGTGTGTGTGTGTGTGTGTGTGTGTGTGTGTGTGTGTGTGTGTGTGTGTGTGTGTGTGTGTGTGTGTGTGTGTGT
>CAEGAE010008055.1:0-27625 GCA_903067095.1 Girardinus metallicus | reverse complement strand
CCATCCATCCATCCATCCATCCATCCATCCATCCATCCATCCATCCATCCATCCATCCATCCATCCATCCATCCATCTCCCCTCTGGTCCAGTTTGGTTCCTGAACCATTTGCTGCTGGTCTTTGGTTCTTCCTGCCTGTTGACTGAATCCACTGTCGCCACAGAAACAGCAGAAGTCTCTGAACTTTTAACCAGGAAACATCTGGAACGAAGCGGACGATGCGAACCACCAGCGTTCGGTTCTTTCAGATGTCGGGTCGGGTCGTGACTTTCTGTTTGCACCACTGCCCCAGTGTCTCTACGTAGAAAGCATCAGACAGTTCTTGTAACTCGAGAGCGAAGCGAACATGTTTGTGTTGTGATGCTAGCAGTGCAGTCACATCCTGATTTAAAGCTCTGTGTAATGCAATCTGTCCTTGTTTGGGTCGGCCCGGTCTGGCACTGCGGTGCACAGCGATGCTATTGATCCCTCGGCCTTGTGGTCTGCTGGGTTCCTGTCGGTAAATGCAATGAGCAGAAGCGTCTTCCCTCCCCCGCTCCGCCCCGTGTAGGACTACAAGCCCAACAGCGGTCGCTGAAACCCGATCCGGGCCGGCCGGGGGTTCGGGCCGTCGGCGAGCGGCGGTGCCCTGCGGCGTCCCGCGGGGCCTCGGCTAAGTCGATCTGGTGTCAGCGCAGCCTCTCGCCTCGCAGCGCCGCGCCGGCCTAATGTGTCGCGCTAATATGTCTCTCCTTGAGAATTACAAGGCTGTAAGAGGAACTCAGATACGATAAGTATGGATCGGCTGAGGCCGGGTTCTGTCTGCGTCCTGCTGGGAGGCGGCGGACAACCAGCGTCTGGCTGGAGCGAAGGCTGGAGCGCAGGGGCTGCTGGGAAAAAACTGGCCTCTAAACAGCAGAGTGAAGTCCGTCCAACCGTTCATCCATCCATCCGTCCATCCATCCGTTCAACTATCCGTTCATCTATCCATCCGTTCATCCATTCATCCATCCGTTCATCCATCCGTTCATCCATCCGTTCATCCATCCGTTCATCCATCCGTTCATCCATCCATCCGTCCATCCATCCGTTCATCCATCCATCCGTCCATCCATCCAGCCGTCCATCCGTTCATCCGTCCATCCGTTCATCCATCCATCCGTTCATCCATCCATCCGTCCATCCATCCATCCGTTCATCCAGCCGTCCATCCATCCAGCCGTCCATCCTTCCATCCATCCATCCGTTCATCCTTCCATCCATCCATCCGTTCATCCATCCGTTCAACTATCCGTCCGTCTATCCATCCGTTCATCCATCCGTTCAACTATCCGTCCATCCATCCATCCGTTCATCCATCCGTTCAACTATCCGTCCATCTATCCATCCGTTCATCCATCCATCCGTCCATCCATCCAGCCGTCCATCCGTCCATCTATCCATCCGTTCATCCATCCATCCGTCCATCCATCCAGCCGTCCATCCGTCCATCTATCCATCCGTTCATCCATCCATCTATCCATCCGTTCATCCATCCATCCGTCCATCCATCCATCCGTTCATCCATCCATCCATCCATCCATCCATCCATCCATCCATCCATCCATCCATCCATCCGATGTTGGGCTCTGCCTGTGACCCGTAAGGATGGAGAGAATCAGTGAACGAGTGTAACAGCCTCTATCCGGCGTCTGGCTGTGGCTCGAAGAGAAGGCTGGAGCGCAGGGGCTGCTGGGAAATCTCTGGAGCGCTGGGAAATAAACTTTCCTCTCCGCCGCAGAGTGAAGGGGGGGGAGGTGGGGGGGGGCAACATTGAAAAAATGATTAGTGTTTAATGAGAAGGATGGAGAGAATGTGATGGGCTGTTAATGCTTTTCTTCAGCGTATTGATCAACCTGGAGCTGTTTGGGTGCAGATCTGCAGCAGCTGCTGCGCGTTAATGTGCAAACCCTGCGCGGTTCTGCAGCTCCTCACCTGTTTGGGCAGAGCTCAGAAAACCAGGGAGAAGAGGTCGGCCTGTGGTCAGACCGGGGCATAATTAGAAACCGTGTTAGCAGTAACCTCCATATATCGATAAGGGATAATTTATACACCCTATATCTTCCCTTCAGCCAGAAAACCCAGGTGCTTTAATAATTGATGCGCAATAGATCGCAAACACTCTATCAGTTTCTGCATTCAGGTCGGCTGTTTGGGCATGAATGGTTAAACTACTAAAGTATTCACACCCGTCAAACGTCTTCACACACTGCAAAACACCAAATCTCACCAAGTAATTCTGGTCAAGCTTCTAGTGCAAACATCTTACGACATCAGAAATAAGAAAACAACCGTATAAGTAACAAATCAGCAAAATATGGCAGCTTGTTTTTGGTAAATAGTTCTTTTAGTATTGTTTTTTAAAATTACTGTTTCTTTGGCAGATTTTTTCACTTATAATATGGGAAAATGTTTTGGTTTAAGTGGAGTAAACTTTTTCATGAATTATTTACTTAAATCCAGCTCCCATTTGTTGTTGAAATGTAACTTCTAAGTTAGTTTTATTTCAAGTATAATAAGATATTAGCACTAGAAACCAGACCAAAACTACTTCAGTGTGAAAACAAACAAATATTGTATCTCATGTTACTAGTTGTCCAACTCCGTGTTTATTACATAAAACTTGACTGAAATACATGGCAGCTTGTTGTTCCCATAATGACTGAATGACTATTAAGCTCCATTGTTTGGATATGTGAGAATTACATGTTAGAGAGTCACGTCTTTGTAATTAAATATTAAAAATAAACCAAACTTGCAGCTCAGCCAAAAAAACCTGCCATAAATCTGATATGTTTTAGCTGAAACTGTTGAATTTTTATGTATTTCCAAAATGCACCCTGTCAGAACTCTCTCAAGTTACATGAACCGAGTAAACACTGCCTCTGACTCATAAACGCACACACACACACACACCCACACACACACACACACACAGGCTGTACTTGTCACTGCAAAGCTCTGCAGACCAGCTCAGAGCTGCTGCCAGCAGCCTGCTGAGTAAGTGTGCCCTCAGCTCAGTGCAGGCCACTATGCCGTGCCGCTTTGATGTGTTTCTGACTCGGTGTGTGTGTGTGTGTGTGTCACTGAAACAGCGGAGGGACTGTGTAATCCTCTGACATGACTGTGGAAAAATACAAGTATCCCTCTTACAGTGGCCCAGCTGAAGGCTCAGAGGAGCAGTTTGTCTGCAGATGAGCCACTCTGCTAGGAAACACACATCCTACCCACCACTGTGATGCGTTTTATTCAGAATTAGTCTCTCTTGTGAGGTTTCTGGCTTGGTGACACAGATTGTTAGCAGGCTGAGTCGCCGGTCAGACCATGTAAGGTGCAGAGGAGACAGATGAGGAGTTTTGGCTCTCCAAACTTTGCAAAATTGCATCCCAGATTCCGTAAACAGTGATGGGAACCAGGTCTGTTCATCATTTACGGCCTTAAAATATGAACAAAACGCGACAAAAGGGTTCATGCTTCTTAACGTTCACATATTTTTCCTTTACTAAAAGAAACTTTAATGGATTTCATTGCAATAAAACAAAGAAAGGAGTAGCAATTGTGAAGCAGAAAAAATTTTTTTCATGATTTTTACAAACTTACAGTGGAATATTGTGGCCATTTATTTTCTGCTATTCGCTGCATCAACGAGCTTCGGCCCGATTTTGGCTTCAACTCCAGTCTCAAACCTTTTGTAGCTTTACAGGTTTTCTTCCATTACATTATTAGTATTTAGCAGCTGAAAGGTATTTAGAGGAGCGTTGTAAAGGGGCAAAATAAAGTACACTGCAAAAATACAAGTACACTACAAAAAAGCATCTTACCAAGTATTTTTGCTCTAGTTTCTTAGTACACTTGAAATAAGACAAACCTAATGTACAAGCAACCTTTCAGCAAGATATAAGAGCTTGTTTAACATAAATAATTCCTTCATATTGATAAAAAGGTGCTAGTTCCACTTGCAGATCATTTCACTTATATCATAGAAAAAATGTCTCATTATAAGTGAATTTATTTGAAAATGGAACTAATATGTTTTCATCAATATGAGTTTTTGCAGCGTATCTATGTTACCTTCAGCTGAAATGCTATATATATCAATATGACTTAGAAGAAATATTACTTCCTGATTTAATGTCTTGAAATTGGGCCTCTGTCTCTTTAAAGGCTCCTGCTCTTCAGGAAGTCAATACAACATGGCTCCTCTATTAACCCTTTAACGTTTCTACCACCGTTTCACTGAGAAGTAGCTCCTATAATGAGCTCAACAGATTTAAAGCTCCGCCAGGTGTTTGCTAATTGCTGCTGGCTAGTCTGAAGGATCTCAATGTGGGAGGAGCTTCATCCTCAAAGGCGGAGCTAGGTCCACCCAGGCATTTTTCACAGCTGAATGGTTGCCATGGCGATAAAAGGATATCTCAAACGTGCATGAACGAATCAGAGCAACATGCCAGGTGTGTTTTAGATGAGGGAAAACATTATAAGATGACGTAAAAAAAAATTTAAAAAGTAGATTTAGCATGACACTGCCCCTTTAAGGATTTCAGGAGACTATCAGGTAAATATTTTTGCAAGGCAACACAAGAATTAGAATACAAATATAATCATAAAAAATAAAAAAACTACAGTTTTGACTTGCTTTAAGGTAAGATTAGTGATTTATCTTCTTATTGTCTAATCGCCCGTCTGGCTGCCTGTGTCGTTTCCCTCTCAACCCTTTAGCTACCTGCTAATGGCTCTCACAATGGAATTATTTACCACTCATGGTGAAGGGGCAAATGGGTCAAACTGTGTGCGTGTGTGCGCGCCTTGTAGTCCAGAGTGAATGAGAGCAAATGATGGGTTCAGTGAAGCACACAGTGACTGAGAGGAGCAGAAAAAGACGCTGAGTGCTGCCTGCTAAAGTGAAAACTCATGCCACGGTGCCGAGGGGCCCGGCCCGACCCGCTGGGAGAGGCGACTACATCTACGCCGGCACTCAAGTGCTCTTAAATACTCTCCCACCTTTAGCTGCCCCTCGCCTCTCCTCTGCTACCCGGACGCTCCCAGGTCCAGTCCAGGTACAAATGCCTCTTTGCTGTACCAGTCCCTGGACACGTCTGCGTCTGTCCCTGACATCGTGTAAAACAAAAGAGGAAAATGTGCCCTCAGTGTGCAGACAGAGAGACTCCCATTAGAGACATCCCTGCACTGCAAAAACACCGTTTAGTCTAGTTTCTAGTGCAAATATTTTAGTTAGTCTGAAAAAAAGACAAAACGAACTTAGAAGTAACTGTTCAGCAAGAATTAAAATTTTGTTTAAGTCAATAATTCATTAATATTAATTACAGATTACTGGTTCCACTGGCAGATTGTTTAACTTTTGACAAGACATGCATCCCATATTAGAAGTGAAATAATCTGTAAGTGGAATTATTACTTTTTAATAAATATTAAGGAATTATTGACTTAAACAAGCTTCTGTTTCTCGTTGAAAAGATGCTTGTAAGTTATTTTGATCTTATTTGCACTAGAAATTAAACCAAAAGCTTTTGTGCAGCAGGCTCTGTGCGTGTACGAGTTTTTATTAATGCAAGTTTGCATTAATAAAATCGCTAATTAACTTTCCTAATTTGATAAATTTCTGCTGTTATTATGTTGCACAATAGCGAAACTCATCAAATTAAGCGGCTGACAAGTGGAAGAGAGACGTCTTCGCTGTCTGCGTCGCGCTGAGACAAAAAGCTCACCTCTTGATTCAACGCGGTGAAATCAAAAAGCGCGATGAAGGCTGTCTGTGTGAAAAGGAATCAACCTGCTGGGGCCAACACAATAACAGACAGGCCTTTCATTCTCACACCTTCAGATAGCGTTTCTGTCAGCCGCGGAAAAGCCGTGCGCGCGTGTGAGCATGAGGGCATGCATCGTAGACATATTTCCCCCTCTAATTAGCACGAGGGAGTCCTGGGGGCAATCAGACTGGAGGTTAATGAGAGGGGGGGTGTGGAGGTGGCTGCGGTGTAATTCTCCCCTCTTATCACGCTGTCACCCTGAAGGGGCATCACCTGATGTTCGGGGGTCTGTGACATGCGCATGCCAGCATCTGTTGAAAGCGCGCCACGGTGATCCTTTCGCCCGCTTTTGGCTCGCATCGTCTCCTCCCTCACATCTCCTTGGCTGTGAAGCGCCCAGATGTGACAGCATGTTTCCCATAGCAAAACAGAGCTGCCACAGCGCCGCGGCATCTGTCTGATCTCAATCGGAGAGCGGCGGCGCCGCCGGTGGGAGGAAAGCAGATGTCCTGGCGATTCATCCTCTGGTGGGACTCAGCTGATGGCGTTGATCGTTCTCTCTGACGCGTCGGACCAGCAGGTCGTTCCCGCTTGCTCCCGTCACACCGGGTCAGGACGACCGGACACAACAAGCCGCATTTCCATTACAAATGTGCGCAAATCTTTGTCGATATTCTGCTAATGTAAAACAAAAGAATAACAATTTCCCGATTGAGGTGTTTCCATTAAATAAGAAATGAAGTTCAGATCATACAAACACTGCAAAAATAACAAATATGAAATTAAATTTCATTTAATTTGTTTTTTAATGGATTTGTGTATTTTTATACATTATCCTCCAATTGTGCCTTCAAATAAAATGTATAATTATTATTATAAGTCCTTTATAAAGAACTGTGATAGCATCTGATTGTTTCCAATCATGACACAGATTTGTGCTCTGAATGTTTGTCTAGGCTTGTCGTTTTATCTTTAGGTTTTGGTTCAGGTTTCTCCTCCTCTGTGTGTGAATGTGGCTCATGTAACCATGACTTCAAACACGATGCGACAAGGAAGCGGGGCAGATAAAGGAAGGTTCTGCATTATTAAAGAAGACTGCTGCCATTAGAGGGATTCATACAAATGAATGACTCAATCAGAAGGAGGCACAGATATGTACACACTTACACTCAGCATCGGGCCTTTAAGGCCAAAATAAGACCTGCTGTTGTTATAACAACCTGCCAGATCCCTCAGGTCTTCTGGTTCTGGTCCAGAACCAAACATGGAGAAGCAGCGTTCAGCTTCTGTGCACCACAAATCTGGAGCAAACTTTCAGAAAACCGCAAAACAGCAGAGATACGGAGTTCCTGTAAATCAGGGCTAAAATCTCCACCGGTTTAGAGCTGATTTTGAACCACAATAACTGAAACAGTAACCGACATATTTGATGTGTATACGTAATTCTCACTAGCCTGAACCGGAAGTGATCAGCGCCATCTTGGTAGGCAAGCGCAGCACAAAGCAAAGCGGACCCATGGCTTTGAGACCAACAAAAAGAAAATATGTGGACGCATTTAACCAATGTACAAGAGAAAGATACACGAACAAAATGGCTGCTGTCAGGATCAACCCGTATGAGCCGGAGAAGGAAAATATGTCAGACAGTTAACTACAGAGCAAAAAACACGGAGGGGCTTCACGGCATGACGCAAACAATCAGTGGTTAAATGGATTTGTAAAAGACGGAAGAACTCTTCGTGTTCTGCTAAAAAGGTTCTGCTGACTGGCAGAGTTAGTAGATGTAGTAATAAACACGTAGCCTACATGGCCGCCTTAGCTAGTGCATAAAAGCTACATTAGCTAAGCTAATTTTGCTAGTTCGGCAGCGAGTACTACAACTAATAATATCACTGATATTCATCTTGGTGTTAGGTGGGCAGAATACTCAAAACTTGTGATTGAGTAATAGTTGAGATGTACTTTGTACGTTGTTGAACGAGGTGAGGTATAATTCTAAGCTTTGGTTTGTTTATTGTTGTCATAGCAACTGCCTACCAAGATGGCTGTCAGTTACAAAGTTCACAGAAGCGTGACATCACATGAGAACTGTGGGTTGATGATTTTGATGATGGAACTTGACAAAATGTAACATTTGTTTCTGGTTTCTCAAATTGGTGACTAAGATGTTTCTATGACTTTTTATTTTTGTGTTTTTATGATGTAAAGCACTTTATGCTACTGAAATGTGCTACACAAATAAACGTGATTGATTGATTTAAGGCTTGGCTTTATTAATTAGATAAAACGACGAGTACTTTTTGTAATTTTTGCTTTTCATTTTGGTTGAATCATGTTAAGAGTTCACCTTTATTTCACACTCTGCAACGCCAGCACTCTCCAGGGTCGAATACATCCAAATAAAACATTGTTTTTGTTACGATACCGCCTTCAGATGTACTTTGTGTTATCGTTCTTTCGCCGCTGGGAATACAAGTCGGTTTCCCTCCCGTGTGAGCAGAGCCATCCGTTCCCACCTATCGGGGCGCAAAGCAACGGCAGAGGAAGAAAAGATGAGTGGAAAAAGATAAAAGATGAGGGAAAGGGAAACAGACGGGCAGCGCTGCTCACAAGCATTACTTGTCAATTTACAGCCGCTGCTCCCTGAACCGCACCATATAAATTTCCATCCATCGTGACGTCCGTTTCTACCGCTTCCAAGCCGACTCCGGCTCTGTCCCACCAGATCCCCTCCCCAGATGCATACTTGGAAAGCTCGACTGCGGACATCGAGCCAAAAGTAGTCGGACTTTTACTTTTATTTATCCATTTCTCAGGTTTTGAAATATGGTTTTCTCCTGCGTTGGAATCAGCGTGGGGCGATATGAATGGATGGCGTCCCGGAGGAGCGCTCCTTTAGCGTGTTTGATGATCCACATGTTGGATCTGAACGGGGGTTTGCTCAACCCGAGACTGAAAGACAGAGAACAGGACAGCGCTCTTCTTTGACTGATGGCCATCCTTCGGTCCTACCTTTAATCTCTCTGTCCTCAAACATGCAGAGAAGTCTTGAGCAGTTTCTCTTTCCTTTATGTTTTACTTCTGAGGACTCAGGAAAGTTGCCAAGGCGACTTGTTTTTCAGGGTTTTTCTTTTCTTATCGAATTTTTTGGAGTTTTATATCATGTTATAATGTTATTATTCCCCAGTTAAAAACATACCTGGAATGTTGCTTTGATTTATTCATGCAGGTTTGAGGGATGCTTGAATCTCCATGGCAACCATTCAGGGACACCAAAACACATGTTCATCCGATTTGCCCAAAGATCCTCCTCAGAGCGTCGGTTTCAAAGCCCAGCTTCCGCCTCATAAAGCACCCCTCAAACCGCGCCTCCCCGTGTCAGCTCCTCTAGACTAGTGGCAGCAGCAGTTAGAAAACACCAGGCGGAACTGCAAGTCTGAGGTTTTCTCAGTCCAAAGCTCTTAAGAACGATTGTAAGTGGCATAAAGAGGAGCAATGTTGTGATGACGTGCTGAAGGTGGAGTGTTGGACAGAGCAGGAGCTTCTTAAAGAGACAGAGGCCCAATTTCAAGGTCTTTTAATTATAAAGTCAAACGTCTTAAGTCATGTTGGCAACACTTTATTTGAAGGGGTGTGCATAAGACTGACATGACACTGTCAGCAACATGAAGGAGTCTCCATGAATGTTGATGACAACAGTCATCAACATTCATATTAAACATGGTAAATAATGACATTTTAGTGCAACTTTACATTGCAAATGTCATTATTTACTGAATGACACTTCATGACAACAGTCAAACATTCATGAAATTTGTTATATTTATGACAGCAGGATGTGTAATGAGATCACTCTTCACCCTACAGCAAGTCACTCTGTGAAATGTCACACCCACAAAAATAGCTTCGTTGTTTTCCTTCTTTAAGTCTCACCCTCAGATGAAACAAAGTGTGGGCCCTGTGGCGGAGAAAGGCATCCATAAAGAAAACACGACCCTGGAGGACCCCGAGTCCAAATGCTCGCGCTAATAGAAGATTACGTCCTACGTGCAACACCTGCTTTGACTTAAAAAACGCAACAGGCCAGTAGCAAGATTAGCAAAAAACATGCCCATAAAGGGAGAAGGTGGCTGGGCTGACATTCTGATAACGGCGGAAAAAGGAAAAAAAGAGAGAGAGAGAAAGAGAGGCTGCATTTGTTTCAAAGAGCTGAAACAACTGATGTGGTCATAATGCTGAGGAATTCATTCCAGGTTTGCACACTGGAGAGAAGCTGGAGAAAAGCTCCTAAAACCGCCTATTTTTAGCCATCAAGTCATGTTTAAAACAAGAAGGTTTTGAGCTGGATGTTCTTTTTTAAAGGTGATCTATTACACCTATTTGAACAGGTTACGATAGGTCTTTGCAAAACAAGTTCGTAACATTTTTGCACAAAACCTTCTTTACATAAAGAGACTCAGTGGAGTCACTTTAAATGACAGCTGCTGCTGGCCACGCCCCCAACTCAAGATTTACAGCCTCATGCGAAAATGGCTGCAAACAGATGTGCAATTATACAACCGCACAACTTTGAAAAGCAGAAGTGGAGCCTCCTGCATAACCAACAAGAACGCAGCAAGTGGTTTCTGGATGGAAAGTCAACAGCAAAACTCTAAAACACATGAACTTATTGCCAAAAAACAACTGGCTGGTTTTGTTTTTAAGCATTTTTGCTCATTTTAGAAGCATTATATACTCAAATGGAAGTACAAAGACGTGCAAAAAGTACATTTTGCACAATACGTCCCCTTTAAGAAAATGACATGACTTAAAAAAAATAGGAGTTTCAGTTAAAATGAAAACAAATGCAATTCTAACAGATGGACGCAGATGGCACGTCATTGCAAAACAGTAGAAATGTTTTACCTAGAATCTCTCCAAACCTCGCAAAAGGATTTTTTTATCATTAATTCACCTCCAATTTCAATGAGTTTATTTTAATTATTTTGTGTGACAGACCAACATAAAAGTAGAGGACATCTGGAAAGATGAAGGAAATTTTTCATCAATAAAAATCTAAAATTTGTGGACTGCCCCTTCAGACTCCTTTACTAACGATACCTCAAGAGATCCACAGCAAGCTGCATGTTTTTGGCATGTAGGAAAAAATCACTAAGTCTTACAAAGTATTTTTGGTCTAGTTTCTAGTGCAAATATCTTAGCACACTTGAAATAAGGCAAAACTAAGTTAAAGTAGCTTTTAAGAAAGATGGGAGCTTATTTTAGGTAAATACTTCCCTAATATTCATAAAAATTAGTACTTCCTCTTGCAGATTATTGAGCTAATAAGACATTATTGCTTTGTTATAAGTGAAATCTGCCAATGGAACAACTTTTTTATAATTATTAAGAAATTATTGACTTAAAACCAGTTGCTGTATCTTGCTGAAAGGCTAATTATGAGTTAGTTTTGTCTCGTTTCAAATGTACTAAGCTTTTTGCACTAGAAACTAGACTAGAAATACGTGGTAAATGTTTGTGTTTTTGCAATGTGGGGAGTTGAATACAAATACACACCAAATGTGGTTCCAACAAACATTTTCAGCCTTTGCCAGGTTCTGTCCCACGACATGGCATCCATTTTCTACTCTTCATCTGAAAGAAGCGATGGGAGTTTCAGTGACACCTGTTCACTGTTCAAGCCTGGGAATTTGGAAAATCTGTGGAATCTGCAGATGCTTGTTCCCTGAGGGGTCCGGGGTGTTCAGCTCCCGGTGCGATCAGCTCCAGGTGCTAAGGAGACTTGATCTAGGACCGATCCCGGGAATTTTACCTCCCTAATTAGGTGCGTCAGCTTGGCAGAGTAAGAAACCGCTTTGTACTGTGTCACCTGAACAGGCTGGATTTCTGTTGGGGATCAAGCAGCAGACACACGCCCCATACCGAAGCAGACCTCGCCGCTCGCCGAAGGTGTGAGTGAATTCCTAACGCGAGGCAGTGGCTCTGACAGAGACTTTGTCGGATTGTCAGGGCCCTTCGGCACATTGTTCGGAGCCTTGCTGTGATTTTCGTGTCAGATCACAGAGTCGGAGCGTCAGCGGCGGAGACACTGACAGGAAGTTAACACCTCGAGCTGCCATTGTGAAGCAACCAGCAGCCAAACCCAGAACTGGGAGTTGTTGTTTCTGCAGTCCAGCTGGCTCTGAACACAAACCCGACCGAATGCCACGCGACTTTGGTCTCCCAGTAATAGCTGTGTGCCTCCAGGGGCCTCGCTCTGCAGCGTTCCTGCTCTTATCTCTGTTTACGCGGAGGGCAGATCGTTGTGTTAACGCGTGCGCGTCAGCAGCGGTGGCGGCGCACCGGCTGGTTGTTTAAAGTGTGCATGGAAGTAAGAATGCAACTCTGAGTTTGCGTGTGCTGGGGAGGCGATAAGGCGATGCCTGGCACCAGAGGAGCAGCTGGCAATGGGCCTCAGATCCTGAAGATGAGGGAGTTTGTTTGTGGCTACACGCACACACACACACACACACACACACACCCACACACACACACACTGGAGGAAACGAGTCCAGCAGGAGGGCGCTTATGTTTAAATATCTGCTCACTACAACCTCTTGTCTTTGTTAATTACTGCAAGTGAAACAAATATAAAAGAAACAACAAGTGGCCTCAGAATTGAATAAAATTAAACTGTGTATTTGTTGAAAAGATGCCTAACAACCATATTATATGTCAAGACTTTAATTCGATTAATGGCAATAAAACAAAGTTTTATGACTGGATGTTTCTGGGGCATCGTTGTCTGTTGTTGCACTCAGCCAATTCAGTTTGTCTTGCTGACAAACTATTTTTGATGAATAATGTTAAATGTCATGAAAAAGCTAAAATCTCACATAATTTAATTAAACTGTTTTATGTTTAGAAACATGAGTGATTATAACCCCTAAAAACAGCCACAGGTCAACACAAAGCATCTCATTACCGATGGCTGCTACTTGTTATATGCAGTGAAGTGACATGAGCAGCAGTTCTGATGCACCAAAGAGATGTTTCTTACGGTGGCCCAGAAGGGTCAACAAACTACAAAAACCAAAACAAAACTAAAAGCCACAATGGGAATTATGCTAAACTTTATTTTAGCATTAATTCCAGTTTAGCTGAAAGTCTGTCATAACTTGTTTTTTTTTAGCATAAATTATGTTCTAGCTTCTGTTGTTGCTTTGCAGCTGTGAAAGAAAGTTTTTTTCCTAATTATGTTGAAGATGTATCACTGCTGAAACTGAACTTTTTTACACCACTAGCTTTTTATCGGTGCACTTGGACCATTAAGATCCTTTTACACATAATGAATGACGTTCTTATGGTCCACAACTCTGTCCTTTAGTCTGTTTTTAGATTATAAAAGCCATCCAGATGGTGAAACCTCTTTTAGGTAAAGACCCAAACGTTGATGTTCTGATCCTCCAGGATCAGAGAATGAAAGCAGCTGCTGGCAGGCTGGGCAGTGGCTGCTGGGAACCGATGCGTCGTCCAGCTTTGAGGCATCGTTTCTGGGGACAGTGTATCATATCCTGTCTGTGTGCCAGTGACAGCACACTTGGTGGTCCAACACTCAGCCACTTACACATTTAATAAGACGCTCTTTAAGAGGACGGAGAGCCAAGCATGTGCACTGCGCTGGAGTTTTTTTTTTTTTCCTTTACTTTTTTACAAGAGTCGTTTTGTAGGCAGCCCGCAGGCTGGCACTCACCAGCGCTGCACATGTGTGTCTCTCCCTGTTAGGTATCCATTTAATACAACTATTAGTCCCCTTTCCCTCCCCCTCCGCCTGCATTGCGCTCAGCCCCCTTCACCTTAGTGAAATTCAAATAAACAATCAGGATAGCGCCATGCTGAGGAGCTTTGTAATGAGCTCCTAATTAGCCACTCCAAACACCGAGAGCGGCTGCTTCACGCCTCGTTTTCTGCGCTCATCTGCGTAAAACTCGACGAATTGATCCTATTTGCTCACCACTTAATGCACTGATTGTGTATTGGCACAGCTGAGGATAAAAACAGATAAATAAACAAAAAAGAGATTCTTTAAGCCTGAATTGGATGCTAATGCTAATTACTGTTTTAAACTGGCTGACCTATGCGGTAATGCTGAAGTTTCCTCCTTCCTTCACAGCGAACTGAGCCGCCTTTTTTTTAATGTTTTTTATTTTGCGCCTCCAGGCCATGCCATGTTTTTTAAGGCCACTTTGGGGCTGGCGTGGTTGAAAACGTCTGAAAAACTTCTGAATTTTCTCACGTTAAAGCCACAAACTAACAGAAAAACATGGAATAGTTCAGAAAATTGACATAAAAGCAACATGTTATGTGGATTTTACTTTATGCTGGAGAAGCAAACCCTCAATGATGCTGCCACCACCGTGCTTCACTGTGAGGATAGTAAACATGCTATTCCACCTTTAATTTAAAGCACTTTAGACAAACCAACATCCACAAACTGCTTGTTATATATAAGTGGCATCAACAATTACAGGAAAAAAAACATTAAAGAAACTTAAAATTTAAAGCAAAGTGGCAAAAGCAAAGGAGGTGGATTATCAGAGCTTGTCAACATTTGATGGTGTCATTCTACAACATACGACTGTGGAATTTGATCTCTGCTTATGAATGAAACATACATCAAAAACAATCCTCAGTCAGAGGCTTCTACAGGTTCACAGCGAGACTGACTGCTACCACAGAGCCTTCCTCCCCGCAAATACTTGGACGATACGAGTTACGACAAACTTTAATTTCCCTTTTGGATAAATAAAGTATATATGTTTTCTCTGGGCAGCACAAAATGTGATGCCACTTTTGGACTCTATTTACTAAGTTACACAGCAGGCTGTTGCTAAGCAACCAAAGAGTGAGTTAGTTGATTCCACCAAGCTGGCCTAGCTAGCTGTGAGAAGTTGAGCGGCTAAAGTCTTTTCTCTGCCTACCATATCTCCCAGAATGCTTTGTGGTTCTGGATCGAGTTCAGTGAAATTATTAAATATTCTATCAGCTGATTCTGATCACATGTCTATACTTTCACATTTGTATTTGTATCCAAGAAAGTCACATCCAGCTCTAAATCAACCTGTTTTCAACAACTTATGATTTAATTCTAATAAAACGCACTGAAGTATATAGTTAAAATGTGACAAAAAAACCCTTTTTGCCAGGCGCTGGAATCTGAAAAGACTCCATTACACTTCTGCAGGTGCCTCAGCGCTGCTGTGGGGTCACGATGGGGTCAGTTCAGCCTTTAGCCGCCGCTGCACAGAGCGAGCGGCGTCCGTTCCCCCTTCCTTTAACCGGCGCCGCCACAGCATCAGGAAGTCAAACCCATCGCTGCGAAACGAGACGACGAGAGTCGCGGTGCAGAGCAAAACCATCGGAGTCACCCATGCGTGTGTGTGTGTGTGTGTTTTGCCTGTGTGTGAGGTCTTTCCGTGTGTGTCGCGCTCCTCTCCCTCCTCCAGTTTGCAGAGCTCATTTCCTCCACAGGCTGCCTCCCCGCTACTTTATGAGTGAGAGCTTCTGCAGCTCTCACCTCAGGACGCACTTCGGTGTCTAAATGTTTCCATTTGTGTGGGAAGTGACACACACTCGCTCACACCGTAGGGCAGCAGCGCAGCTAGCCACTTCGGGGCAGCGTCACTAGCTGCGTCTCCACTGGCCATAAAATTACACAAATTGAAATTCCACAGATAAATTCACTCAATGGAAAAACGGCATTTTCAAAAACACAAGTTTTTCTACTTCTCATCGAAATTGGTTTAATTCAGAGAACTGTATTTTTTTTTATCTTCACAGTAGTTACAACAACCGGATGTTACTACAGGTGGAAATGACAAACCAGACGACGACAGGAAGTAGTAGGAGGATGATGATTTGTTTTTTTCTGTACTCCGTCGTAGTTAAATAGCCACTGGAGATGCAGCTACTGCAGGTCGTTTTTGTTACTTAAAGGATTTTCTCGGTTGTAGAGGCTTTAACTTTACAGTCGCTGTGTTTCCGTTGACCATAAAATTGTGCAAGTTGAAACTACAAAATAAATTTGCTTAATTTAAGACGTCAGTTTAAAAAAATAATTATATAATTTTTCGACTGTTTTTTGTGCTAGGATAAAGGTTTTTTTTGGTTGTATTGAAATTGGTTTATTTCACAAAACTGAAATGGAAATCCTTCTTTTTCATACCACACAAGTCATGTGACATTTCGAAAAAAATTTTTAATGGAAACACGGCACTTAAAAATAAAAATTATTGTTTTTTTAATAAGAAAAATTGGCGGTAGGATGAGGCGGTTTGTGGCCGTGTTGAAATAGAAACTGGAATCGAAACACTTTTTTCGCATCACACGATTCACATGATCAAATGTTACCACTGCAGGAAATGACAAAGAAGACGACAGGCAGTAGTTGGAGGATGATGGCGTGGAGTGTTTTTTAATGACTGATTGCTTACACAAACAATTGAATTTCTTATTTAATTGAAGCACTGCAATTGCAAAACTGTTTTTGAACACCAGCTGAATAAAGATTTGAGCACATTTGTAATGGAAACGCAGCTAGAGACGTGGAAACCGGAGGGACTCCTTGTTTTTTCAGGATAACGAAGGGAGCAGATGGATTCATAAATGATCTGTCGACTTTTCTGGAGTGCTGAATCTGAAACCTTTAATTATGTATTTGTTTCCCAGAGAGTGCCAGCAGTCCTGGGTGACCACACCAGTAATTTCCACGGCTCTCTTCAACTATTCAGCACGACAATCGATGCCGGACTAGAATCTGTGGTCCGAATCGATACCGTAGGAAGCCGCTGGACAAACCAGAGCTGCCCGAGATCAACACCTTCCCACACCGTCATTAGTGTCGCTGACCTTGAAGTAAAATTCAATTTCCCGCAACAACAACAAGCCGCCCTCTGCAGCCCCCCCGCCGAGCTGCTTCAGCATTCAGAAGCTATTTCCTCCTCCCAGCGCAGGAAAGACAGGATATTATAACTTATGAGAGGGATACATGGAGCAGGGGACGCTGACAGAGAGAGGGGATTCAGTTTGAGGAGGTAATTATAACAAGAGGACAGAGCCCAGCTAAGGTACATAAAAACCCAAATAACATGCTGCTAGATCCCTGGTTTCAGTTTGGAAGATGGGACTTATGGCTTCCTGGGACAATTATGGAAAGAAACCATTATTAATACTCTCAACTTCTTAATATTGCCAGACTATTCTCTGCTTTTCTAGTTAAAGCCAACCCAAAGTAAAAGTAAAAGTCTCCTTTGTCTTTCCATGAACCATTTCTCTTGCTAGTAGCCCAGCGTGTTTGTGTTGATTGTATTTACCCAGAATGCCCTGCACTTTTAAAAGTATTTTTAGTAATTTCTATCTCCACAGTTTGACAACACTTAACTAAAATGAAAAAAATAACTTTGATTTATGTATATTGGCATGAAATGAAAAGGGAGAAAATATGCACGTAGAAATGCCGATTTTCCTAAACAACACCAACAGCGTAAACAGGAAGTCAGTAGAGCTGTGGTGGGTTTTGGGCCCCGAAATGAATTCCACTTTGGGCCCCATCCAACCTTGATGCGGCTCTGCTAACCATGCCGCATAAGGAAGATTAATGAAAGGAGTTTCTTCCACACTTTAGGATGTTATGAAGCTTCTTTCCTCAGAGGCTGAAGGAAGTTTAGTGTGTGTCAAAGGGAGGTGGGAGGGGCCATGGGAAGAGACGAAGCTCAGGGAATCAAACCGGCATCTCTGATGAAGCTGCCAGGTTGGCTTTGAAGTCGGTCTTATCGCCGGCTTTGTGAGGGAAACGAGTAAGAAGGTGGCGCTCGTATGCTCTGTGTGTGTAGCTTAGCTGATAAAGCCCCTCCTGAGATTCGCTGGGAGCTTCTGGACCTGACCATGTATGTTAAACGGATCATTTCACTTCCAGCGTCGGCCCTGCACAAAAAACCTCCAATCAGATGTCACCCAAGCAACTCTCACACACGTCAGGGGCGACTGCATGGAGTTTATCGTTTAGGACGAAACGATTCACCTTGTGTGCCATCGTTTTATTTAAAACATTTTGAGAGGTTAAGTAAAGACAGAATCCAAACTTCTGCTTGTGAGACAAAGTAAACTTAAATCTTTAATTTTTTCATCCATTAAATGGAACAGAAAAATGTTTTTTATCATCTACTCTGATTTAAGCACAGGGTGCTTCTGGTAAAGGATTCGGACTAGCAACCCATCGGAGAGTAATTATTTACTGCAGTAGAATCAACTTAAGACTAAAAAACTTTTAATTTAGGAGCTTATTTAACGGGAGAAATAAACATTTTATAAATTACACCTTTCGAAAGTTGATCTGTGAACTTTTAATAGTCTACAACTCGGCTAATAGCAGAGCTAACTTTTCATTTAGCACTTTTGCTAACTTCAAAATTACGTAGTGCACTTAGCTTAACCTAAATTAACATTTCTGGAATTTTATAGAGTGGTAATTTATTTGACTGGTTTGTAAACTTTCAGTTAAATAATGCTTGACATCTGGGTCGAAGTTTTGATTATTGACAGTTTTAATTCATCAAGTTCGATATTTCTATTGATGCTCTTATTTTGAAGTGGGTAAACACGCAGCAGTTCAGTTTCCTCTCTTCATATTCTCTCCATTTTTCCAAATAATTTATTTAAACACCGACAATTATAATGTCAAAATTAAATTGGTGCTCAAAGATTGTGGTCTTTCAGGGCCTGATATAATTTGAATTGAAGCTAGCGCTTTAGCGCTTTAGCTTTCACTAAATCCTGTGTTGGTGTAAAGCTTCAGCATTAGCATAAGTAATGTTTATAATTAGTGCTTTAGGGTTAGCTGCAACTAACTTTGTATTAGCGGTGCACCGCACCATTAACAACCATTAATTAAAATTGGAAAGACCAGAGAACATGCTATTAAAGTAAGGTAGGTGTGTGTTGATCTTGTGGGTCGTTCTGTGTCTACAGGTCCGACACTAAAGTCAGAGTAATACGTTTTGAACAAATGAAACCAGGCTTGTTTTGAAACCAAAGGAGGATCTGCAGACTTCATCGTCTCCTTCAGGCTTGAAACAGAGACCAGGACACACTGCAGGGACTATGTTTCATATTTTTTCATTATTATTTTTCTTTCATACAACACAAATATCTTCACATTGCAAACAGACATCTAAACTCCTAGCGACAGAGACGAGACTCCCACCTTTTCATAAATAAGCCCCGCCTCCAGCCCCTGTTATACTCATATATGGCTATCAGGATGTTTTACATAAAAATCTGTTGGGCTCTGCCAGAAAAGTGAAAATGGGTCAGGATGATGATCCAAAACATCTGACCAAACCAACAGAGAAAATGCTCACCGACCACAAAATCAACTTTTAGACCTCAGACGTAAATCCTGTTCAAACCTGTGGGCTGAGCTGAAGGAGAGAAAGGATTTAGAGAGGAGGATTTAGAAAGGAGCAGTTACCTTGGTGAAAAAGTTTGGTGCCGTCTATCTGCTATTTTTATTTTAAAAAAGGCAAAACTCCTGAAATATAAACACAATCAGAAAGAGTCAAACTGACACGGAGCCGAAGAAATGAGCTGCTTCCGAGTTGCTGTGGTCACAACCTTCATACGCTAACACAGAAATGTGCTTTTTAAACCAGAAAAAATGGCTGCATATAATTATTCTAACACTGTTATTTTAGTCTCAGTGTTGAACTTGTGAGGCCTTGTTGGTCAAATCCAGACTGCCTTCCAAATCCAATATAAAGGGAATTATTCCCCAAATTCCTGCATACAGTCTAACCTGCACATAACCTCGCTTCTTCAGCTTGAATTCATTTGAGGCTTGAGTTCTGGATTCAGGGGTGAGCGGCCGAGGATTTGGCATGGGCAGGACCTGTGTAAGGAGCTTCATATGAGCTTTGTCAGACGTGAGAGAAGTGACAGGGAGGAAGCTTCCTGCAAACCGGGCTGGAGGTTTTCAGCTTCCAACAACGCAGGTCAGTTAAAATATGCCAGTGGAAAAAAGAGAATTTAATTAGAGACACACCAATCAATCAGAGCAAGTCAGAATTTTCTCTGATTCGCTCTGATAGGTGAGCAGAAAATCACATATTTTCTTCCACAAAGCTACCAGATTCTGATATTTTATTGCCTCAAAAGCAACAACATATTATTCCTTCAGTGAACGCTTGATTATTTGTAGCAAAGGATGCAGCTGCAGCTAAAAAAAATGATTTCAGTAATGTAAAAATATCAGTCCTTTCTGCTCGGCTAACATCAATACAGTGGAGGGAATATCGAGTGACTGATTTTTTTAATTAACTGATTGATAACCGAAAAGCAAAAGATGATTAATAGGATTTATTTTTACAGAATATCTCTGGTTGCAGCTGAAACTGCAACTTGAGATATTCTGGGTAAGACACACACATAAATATATATATTTGGCTTAATTACTGCTCTGAGTATGTTCTTTCAGCAAATGCTCTTTTCCAAATAATGATTAATCACAATTAATAATGATTCATCTCATTTAACTCGACTGATCCAGAATCCAATTAATCGTTTCAGCTTTGGTGAAAGTATTGATTATTTTTAACTATTTAGGTTAATTTTGACTTCGTGCTGCAGTTCACTCATCCTCCTGTGTTTTATAGTCCTTTGAAAAAAATCATGAGGTCAGACATCAAAGTCTCTGAATGTGTTGTTCTTTCAGCTAATGGCCTTTTTTTGAGTTAATGCTCCAGTTAACGATTAATCCACGATTAAGTTAGTTGCAATTATTTCAATAATCGATTCATCACGGTTAATAATGATGAGTCCAATTAATTGTTTCAACCCTAATTAAAACAATGATTATTTTGATTATTATATTCAAAATAACGATTAACTGATTGGTAAATTAGTTGACGGATATTTAAATAATTGATTAATCTGATTAAACTGATTAATCATGAATCCAATTCAATGCAACTAATCACGATTGATCCAATTAATCATAATTAATGCGTTTAATCACAAATAATTGTGATTAATCGTTTCAGCCCTAATTGAAATACTGATTATTTTGAGCTATTTTGGACACTCAACCTTCTATGAGATACATTCCTTTGAAAAATAAAAATCATCAGGGCAGGCCTGAGGAAAAAATAAAATCGTTGAATTATTGGTGCATCAGTTGCTTTAATTATCTCAAGTGATCAGGGTTAATTTCTGACTGATCCCCCTTTTTTTTAAATCACATCGGTTCTCCTCCTTCTTAGTAAAAAATGAGGAGTTGAGAATAAGAAGGGAAAAAATCAGTAGGGAGGACAGTGGTGTGTGTGTGTGTGGGGGGTGTGTGTGTGTGTGTGTGTGCGTGCGGGGGTGCGTGTGCACATGAAGTGGGGGAGGTGGGGCTGAGATTCACCTTGATTAAGTACGCCGGCTGTCTTTGAAGTGTTTGGAGCCCAGCACGGCCAGCGCACAGCCTTCCAGCAAAAATCGAGGCTGACCTCCCCACCAAATCATAACCATATGAACGTAAGAATTTCCACCGTAGCAGAATGCCTTCGCCCCCCGCCCGCCTCCGCCCGTCCATCTCCCAGGGTGAGGCATTAAGTCGTGATAACAGAAAACAGGTTCTGAGAGCGGGAAGGTGATGGAGGGCGGACGGGGAGGACGTTACGGGGTTACAACTGTGCCGTACGGAGGAGACGGAGGGATTCTGTCCAAAAGAACGCTGCTGCACAGAAACGGACTGCCTAAAATGGAAGTTTCTCAGGCGGGCGGATCAGGAGATACGGCGACCTTCACGGCTGACAAAGTGTGAGACGAGAAATGTGGGGAGTTTACGGGGTGAAAAAAAAAAAGATGACAGAAATTCACAGAAATGTGGCTCTGGCTCCATAAATACCCATCTAAACCACAACAGAGACGCCAAGTTTTACCTTCACCGAGGCCCACCTGCAAGTGGAAATGGTTTCCTGTCCTACACAAACACTCTTGTACCCTAATCCACGTAATTACACCCAATATTCCACATGTGTAAGTACACATGTACAACATTACACTTAAAATTTAGGGGGCAAAAAGTGGGAAAAGGGTTGCAGACCCTCCTGCAGCACCACCCCTTTCCTCTGCATATCCGCACTGCAAAAACAAAGTCCTGCCAGGTAAGATGTAGTTTCTACTGCAAATATCTTAGCACCCACCACGTTTTCAGCAAGAAAAATTTACTTGTTTTAAGTCAATAATTTCTTAATAGTGGTGAAAAAGTGGCAGATTATTTCACTTATCTAACATATAAAATGTTTCGTAATTGTTCATAACTTAAAAGAAAACTTTTTAAATCCAGTTGATGAAGAAATAATTTCTACACTGCAAAAACACAAAACCCTGCCAAGTATTTTTGGTCTAGTCTCTGGTGTAAATACCTTGAAAAAAACCACAAAACTAACTTACACGTGTCTTTTCAGCAAGAAACAGAATCTTGTTTTAAGTAAAACAATTCCTTAATATTGATGAAAAAGTACCAGTTCAACTGGCAGATTATTTAACTTCAAACACAGGAAAAATGTTTTGTAATAAGGGAAATAACCTAAATATTGATTAACCTTTTCATCAATATTAAGGGAATATAAAGAAAACAAGTTGATATATATACCTGAAAACTGCAATGGAAACCAGACCTAGAATACTTGGTAAGGTTTTTGGTTTTTGCAGTGCAAAAAAAAAGTATCAGATCCACTGGCAATTTTTTTTTTTTTTTTTTTTTTTTTTGCATTTAACAAGAAATTTTTCCCATTAGTGAAAAATCTGCCAGTAGGACTAGAACAAGCTGCTGCATGTTGCTGAAAAGTTACTTGTAGGCCAGTTTTGTTTTATTCCAAGTGTAATAAGATATTTGGAGAAGCTAGACCAGAATCAGTTGGTAGGATTTGGTGTTTTTGCAGTGTGCCTGCAGAAACAACACGGAGAAAAGCAGATAAATCAGAAAACTTGAGTGTCATTAACCTAAAGCAGATCTCAAAGAAAGCCCCGTCTGCGAAGCGTCGAATAGATGAGTGTGATTTCGCGGCTGCCTGTGTGCGCCTTGGATAAGCATTCCTGCGAGTGTGTGTGCAATTAGGGCTTAGGTCTGTTTGTGTGTGTACAGTATGTTCATGCGAGTGTGTGTGTGTGTGTGTGTGTGTGTGCGGCGGCGGTGGGGGCCGTTAGCGGTTCCATCTGGGCCTCCTGGAAGCCGCGTGGAGTCAGAAAAACCGCATCTCATAAAAGGAGAGGCAGCCCAATGTTCTACAAGGACAGAACATTACTGAGAATGTCGCTCAGGAAAGCCTGGGCCCCGGCCCACATGTTGGCTCTCCGCTCGCGCTCTTATTATTCCGCTCTGCGAGGGATAAGAGAGAGGAAGACAAAATAGATGGTGAGGAGTGTGGGAGACAGTAGCTGAGACAGAGAGACTCGCACTGATTGCTATTCCATCTGTCGGCGCGCAGCAGAGGAGTGAGCGGTGACAAGCTCAGGAGTCGGGCATCTGGTGCACGTTGGCCGAGGGGCTTTCTGGAAACAACCAGCGAGACAAAGAGGAGGAGGAGGAGATGAAGGGCGAGGGGTTGCAACCAGAGTGAAAGGAGAGAAGGATTATCTTGATCTAACCAGCAGAATATCACAAAAATAGAGAAGTTTTGAGGTAAAAACGAACGGCACACTGTAAAAACAAAACATCTTACCAAGTTTTTTTTGTCCAATTTCTAGTGAATATCCTGAAATAAGATAAAACTAACTTACAAGTAACTTAGCAGCAGGACATAAGATCCTGTTTTAAGTCAATAATTCCTTAATATTGATAAAAAGTAGTAGTTCAACAGGCTGATTATTTCACTTCAAACATGAAAAAAGTGTCTTCTCATACGTTAAATAATCTTCATTAATATTCAAGAAGCACTGACTTAAGTCAAGCTCTTACTTCTTGCTGAAAAGTTACTTTTAAATTAGCTTTCTCTTATTTCATAATAAGATATTTGCATTAGAAACTAGATAAAAATACCTGGTAAGATTTTGTCTTTTTAAATCAATATTATGAAATTATTGACTTAAATCAAGCTCTTCTTTCTTTCTGAATAGTTTCTTGTAGGTTAGTTTGGTCTGATTTCAAGCGTAATACGCTATTTGCATTAGAAACTAATGCTTTGTGTTTTTGCAGTGCGCTGTCTGGGCTGGCAGCTTTAATTTATACGACCTGATTGCAAAGCAGTGCTAACTGACTAGCTGCCAACAGAAGATTGATACTTTCTACAGTTCAATACCTAAAAAAAAAGGTTGGGACTTTCCTGGTTGGGGATGTGTGGAGCCATCATAAGCAGTGTGTTTTCTGTTGTAAAATAAATAAATCAACAAATACTGAAATTTTGGGTGCATTTAATTGTGGAACTTAAATATGGTTTTGCTTTGAAATAAAAGAAGTCATGATTGGTGCGACTAGAACCAGAATATTAGCTCACTTTTTTCCACTGTTTAGTTCAGTTTGTTGCCAAATTGACAGCAGTGTAACTTTTTGTGTTAATTTGGATTATTTTGATTACATTTTAAGGTGTCCCAAGCGGAACCTTTGTATTCACGTGTTTCTGGTACACCCATAAATCTGTCGCACAAGCAGCATCCGCTAACGGTTATGGGTGACGAAGCCACCTATCTCGGCTCACTGGGCCTTAGTTTCTGCTTCAGAACCCGATCTGGGTGACGCTTGAATAGACTGTTGTTGAGCTCAAGTTGTGCTAACAGCAGTTAGCAAAGCTATTCAAGCTAAATTAGCATCCAAATGCTAAACATGTAGCAGCAGCACACATGCTATAGCTAATGTCAGCGTCCACAGTCCATATTTCTAAAGAAGCTCCAGGAATGGTGGGGCTTCCTGAAACTTTGCACCAATCTGATGGTTGAAGAACCCGAAAAACTAAAAACAATAAATCTCTCTGTTGTTGAGCTCATACGTCTATTTATTCAGTAATTTAGCAGCAAATGGGATTTTTGAACTGAAAAAGTTGCTTATTTTGTCTATATATGGTTTTAAATTCAGATTGATTGCAAATAATCCATTTCAAAACCTGCAATTACACTGCAAAAACAGAAATATTTACCAAGTGTTATTGGCCTAGTTTCTAGTGTGAATATCTTGGTACACTTGAAATGAAATAAGACTAACTTTTAAGTAACTTTTCTCCAAGAAAGAGGGGTTTGTTTTAAGCCAATAATTCCTTAATGTTGATCAAAAAATGTGAGTTCCACTGGCAGATTATTTTCACTTATAACAAATAATTTGTCCCATACTGTAAGTGAAATAATCTACCAGAGGAACTAGAATATTTTCATCAATACTAAGGAATTACTGACTTAAAACAAGCTCACATATGTTGCAAAATAGTTACTTCTAAGTTTGTACACTAAGATATTTGCAGTAGAAACTACACTAAAAATACTTTGTGTTTTTGCAGTGTAAATCCATTAAAATTTTATTCAACTACCGCTAGAAGTAACATTTGAATTTGAAATCAGATTTTTTCAGCCCAAACTTGTTCCAGATGATCTGAACAGAGAATTACAGGTAAGATACTAACAGCTCATAACCTCCCCACAGAACCCCGTCTTCATGTGTAGTTTTATTTTGTGAATGGCAGGATGTTCTGCAGGATGTTCTGACCTCGGTTGGCCAGTGAAGCCGCGATGATTGAGCTGAAAGAAGCTGACGGATGTGAGTAAGCAGCAAACGAGCGACGGCTCCAGCGAGCAGGTAGCTGCCGTACGTCAGCAGCGTAGGTGTGCGACTCACTCACAGATCAATCCAGATGCAGCAGCGTAACCCCGACCTCAGGAGCTTTTTTATTTTAGTTTTTATTCCCTTCCACCGCACAGTTAAACACATCACCTCACAGGTCGGAGAAACGCATTTAGTTCAGCTGAAGCAGAATGATGCACAAACGAGGACATGGAGAGGAAGAGAAGCTGAGAAAAAGTGTCCAAAAATATCAAGAAAAGGGCCGAAATTCGTACTCAGTCTAGCTCTACGCTTTGTAATACATTATTTAGCTTGCATTATATTTAGCATTCCTAATTCTTCTTTTCATTTGAAATAAGATTTGTCTCAGTTTCTTTTTACATGTTTGGCCAAATTAGCCAACTTAATGAGTTTCAGTTTCTTTATTATTTGTTTTACACTCGCTGTTCTACTCCTAATTGAACTGACTGAAGAAATTAAAGTTGTTTTTACATATTTGACCAGTTTGTGAAGCTATTGGTGCATTATGTGAGCTAACAAACTCCTATTCTTCATAAATGTTTACTGTAAGTTAGTTTGACCTTATTTCAAGTGTACTAAGGTCTTTAGAGTAGAAAGTATACGAACAATATAATTGTAAACAGTTATGAAACAGTTTACATGTCATATTTTTCTGTTAGCTCGTTTTTTAAGGTGTTCCTGAAAAACGAGAAAAATGTTAAAATAATTCGAATAGTGATTTGTGTTTGTTTAAAAACGTTTTAAGCCAAATCTGCGTAGTTTTTCGGTATCGGCTGATACTAAACCTCAGATATCGACACCAGTATCGGTATCAGAAGAGAACAAAGTGAGCTTACCATCTCATATCCTGAATCGCCGTAAAAGAACCCAGAATGCCTGCACCGATTTACCGATTCATCACCAAACATCATCCCCTGACATCATTATTAAAATGAAAACTTATCATCTCCAAAGCCGTTCTCCTCGTTTCTCTCTCATTTAGCGCGGCGGTGAGGAACACACCCTGACATAAAGCGAGGCCCGGAGGCTCGGGGAAGATGATTGAATTTCATGGCTACTCCCAGGCTAATAGAGCCGAGCAGCGAGCGCTTACTGTCCTGAAGTGACTGGCTGCTCGTCTGCGGCCGCGGCGCCTTTGAAGCCCGTCTGAGCAGATCGGGAGGATTTAGGCAGTGGCGTGACACGAGGCTGAGCTACTCTGCTCCCACCAGCTGACTATTAGATCCAGCTGATAAAAACACAGCTCACCCAGTAGCTTAAACCTGGCTGGAAAATGACGCTGCTCTGGGAAAACACTACAAGTTTCTGTTATAATACATTTATAAAGGATTCACGGATAGTTAACCAGCTGGCTGTGGTTTAAGCTGTAACTGTGAAAAACAACAATCACTGCAAAAACTCAAAATCTTATCAAGTAACTTTGGTAGTTTCTAGTGGAAATATCTCATTTCACTTCAATTAAGACAAAACTAACTTATAACCAACCGATCAGCAAGAAATCGGAGCTTATTTTAAGTCAATAACTCCTTAAACCTTATGAAAAAGTGCTAAATATAGGTGAAAATAATCTGCCAGTTGAACTAGTACTTTTCTTTAAAACGTTTTATGTAAATGAGACTAATTGTCTCATTTATATAAAACAACAAATAACATAAAAACATTAATGATACAATCTAATTTACCTAAATATTAGCCTAAATAAATGTTGTTTACTTTACAAATTAATAGCACAACATTGATTAAGTCAAATATGAAGACTGAATTAATGTTTTTAACTATTATTGATAAAATATTAGTCTTTATGACACAATTAAAAGCTTATTTAGATTTTTTTATTGTTGGTATTGCCAACTGATTTTGTCTTTAAATTGTGTATATTATTGTGTTTTCAATTAAAATTACTATTTAAAGTTAAAAACATGCCAACTCTATGCAGAAAGAAACCAGATTTAAACCCTATATTATATTATATTATATTATATTATATTATATTATATTATATTATATTATATTATATTATATTATATTATA
>CAEGAE010008051.1:0-19891 GCA_903067095.1 Girardinus metallicus | reverse complement strand
TCTGGAACAAACTTCCAGAAAACTGTAAAACAGCTGAAACACTGAGTGCCTTTAAATCTAGACTAAAAACCCACCTGTTTAGAGTTGTTTATGAAACATAATCATTTATGAATTTAATGAATGTTTTGATTGTTGATTCTGTTGCATGACTTTGTTTTTATGTTTATGAAGTAAAGCACTTTGAAATGCCTTGTTGCTGAAATGTGCTATACAAATAAAATTTGATTTGATTTGATTTGAAGGTACACAGAAACTGCCTGCTCTGACGGTGCTTAGCAGGGCTTTCCAACATCATGGAGCGACACGGGAAAATAGTCTGGATTGTCTTGAGCATGCTGTAGGCACTAGCTGTCTGATAGTTTGTTGACATCTGGAGTGTCCAAGTCATGACAGTAGCCTTTGTGAGAGCATTCAGATAGATGATTTTTTAGCCTTCTGAATTTGATGCAGAAGGCCAAAAAGACCAGTTAGGAGGGTGCTGCCATAATAAGGATGGGACATGACTAACCAGACTGGGAGTTGGGTGGTGTGACACTAAAGTCTCTAGCTACCCTTAACAGAGCAAGAAATATGGATTCAGTTTTGGTGCAAATAATGCGGTGTGTGGTTGGTTTGACTTGGACAAGCAGGTTTGGTTGGAGATGCTCTCATCAGGGCAGATCCAGGTGGATATCGTGCTGAGACTTTCTTGTCTTTAGGTGGGAATGACACATACAGCTACATACTGAGGACTAGTTGGCACACCGGCTTCTTTTAAGGTTTCTGCCACATCCAACAAAGCATTTTTGGTGGAATGGCCACTTTTGAACCCAAAAACGTTTGGGTCAAGGTGTTTGTTTTGGCAGGCGTGTTATCTGCTTAAAGATTGCAACAGTTTTAGATAGAAACAGGAGGAGAGAGACCATTTGGAAGCTCTCCATGTGAGTTGGAGGGAGGAGAGGTCTGTTGAGCGTGTTTGAGTGTGGTAGGAAAGATACCTGATATCAGTGAAGCATGAATTACTTTAAGGGACTTTGTAGTTGCCGCAGGAACTATGGATCGATCAGCATAAACAGGATCCAGCAGGCATGTTGTGAGATGACTACATGGGAGACGTTTAGTCTTGCTGTTGTCACTAAGAGGAGTAAATAGAGAAAATGATACAGTAATGTGAACAGTTTAATTGTTTGCTTATAGTGGCAAAAATGATACAAAGGTGTCTGCTGTCAGACTGATAGCAGGGGGCAGATGGTTAAGTGGGCTTTTGAAAGTGGAAAGGAGTTCACAATGTGTTGAAATGCTAAGAATCCTGACAATCTAAAAATTGGATCAGATGCTGGTAGAAAATGGTGACCATAGTGCCTGGAATTATATTACATGAACAATATCTTTTGATTTGCATAATTTACCCTCTGCAGCGGTGAGGTTGGTGAAAAAAGCCAGGGCTTGGACCTGAGTGGGTTTGGTGGGTAGAGTACACAGACTACCCAGACTCCATTGCAGCAATCACCTCAAGGGAGGATGATGTGCTGGAGGCTCAAAGAGCCTCTGATTGGTCATCCATCCATTTTCTGTTCACCCTTGTCCCTTAATGGGGTCGGGAGGCACGTTCCGGCTGGAGATAGGCACAGAGACATACAGGACAAACAACCATGCACTCACACACTCACACCTAGGGACAATTTGGAGAGGCCAATTAACCTGACAGTCATGTTTTTGGACTGTGGGAGGAAGCCGGAGTACCAGGAAAGAACCCACCATGCACAGGGAGAACATGCAAACTCCGTGCAGAAAGACCCCGGGAATCGAACCCAGAACCTTCTTGCTGCAAGGCAACAGCTCTACCAACTGCGCCACTGTGCAGCCCTGATTGGTCATCAGCTCACTAAATAAAACTTCACCACCAAGTTCTATGTCATGTTTTGCTTGAGGAGAAAATAATATTGGGTTACAAAAAATATATTTTGGAAGTTGTCTGTATTTTTTCAACTGAATTAGGATATTTTGCACCGCCCAATCCAAAAAGAACGTCCGTTTTTTACAATCAGGTCAGGTTTTTACTCTAATTTAATTCAAAGAAATATGATCTTCTGACTAAATTGATGACATTTTTTGACATTATCAGTACATTTCTGCTAATATTTATCATCCATAACAAAAGGTTTTAGGAGAAAAAAAAGTTTTCTAACACAGTATATTAATTAAATGTTACAAACTTGGATTTGTGTAAATTGAATAGTAAACACTGATCAGGGTAAGTACATGTGAATTGAACATTACGTCTCCGTCTCTTCTCTGTCCTGATGGAATCTGTCCTCCTGCTCGTCACTCATTGGTCCAGAATGTCAGCAAACCGATCCAGATGTGAGAACAAGTCATGTATTTTGTTGCTCATGTTGCTCAATATTCAGAAAGTTGACCTGATTGAGCAAAACCAATGTGACTTTTGGATTGAGCTTATCAACATGAACCAAAACCAGGGTCCCCAAACTTTTTCCTGTGAGGGCCACATAGCTTTTCCCTTCTCTGGTGGGGGGCCGGAGTCAGTTTGCAACAGAAAAAGTGTGACAATTGCAGGAGTGCCTAAATGTAAAATGTATTGTTTTCCAGAAAGCACAATCAAATAACCCTCTCTGGGTTCTTCACAGAACAAAAGTCAGAAAATAAATAATAACACTATTAATGAAGTAAATAATAACCAAATAACCCTCAACGCCTCTTGAGAGATGAGACAGACAGACTTTTCTTTGCATTGAACAAAAAAATAATCGTTTGTCCACTGCATCTTAAATGCGCTGCATTCTGAATCAGTTTTTCTCTTTCCTAATCTTGAATTATTGAATTATTTATTTGATGCCAGATTATCAGCGCACTGTAATGCTGTATGAACATATTGTTCTTGTTTTAAAAGCAATCCAACACCCTACTTTATTGTCAGTTCAGGTTTATTTGTATAACACATGTTCAGCAACTAGGTAGTTCAAAGTGCATTACATTATAAAATGGTCATACATTCACCTTCACATTACATTTGGTCAACGTTCCAAAGGTAACTCTGGAGTTACCTTTTGACCTAAACAAATTCAGTGTTCCAGAGTTGTAGTGCATAGAAGCTGAATGCTGCTTCTCCACATTTGGTTCTGGTTCTGGTCCTGGTCTGCTCTGCATTCCCAGAACCATAACCAGGACCAGGACCAGAACCAGAAGACCTGACATGGCAGAATCTCTTTCTGTGTGCAGGTGAGCTTCATACACAACAAGTATCATTTAAATCTTTTACTGATATTTTGGGCCCATAGACTTCAATACAGATCTGACCTAATATCTCATAGCTGTATTCCCCCTAACTTCCTCCCTACCCTCCACATCCTGTTGGTGGATAGTTTCGAAATAATTTTATCATGTTTTTTATGATCCATTATTCTCCTTTTATTGGACAAGGCTAAAGTAACAAGTCTTATCACCTTTTTTCGTGACAAGATACTCTGGTAATAATTTGTCGAACAATACAATTCAGTATTTAAGGCTTGAGGAAGTTTAAGTCACAATCTTTAAGAGTTGACCCACATAGACCAACACTGAGGATGGAAATAAGAATGGTGTTCCCATTGCTGCTGCTGCTGGTCTGCTCCGTCTCTGCAGCTCAACCTCCAATGGAGTCTGAAAATGACGTTCTTTCACATTTAAGGCAGACTGGGGAGCAGGTAGAACCGGACCAGCAGACCTGCACACAGGACATCAACACAGTCCTGAGGGAGATGAGCGCCTGGTTGGCTGGACTGAAGGTGGAGGTGCAGCACCTGCAGAGAGATAATGAGGGTATGCTTACAAAGAGAGTTAAAGCATTGGAAACTACTTCTGATTAACTAAGTGCTCATATTGCACAACCATTTCAATTCTGTGTTTTATGTTTGTTTGTTTTTTCTGTCCATAGTGAAGACAAAAGAGCTGGAATCACTGAACCAACGGTACCAAGGTACTGTCTGATACAAGACCATGTACAAAGATTTGGTATTAAGCTCACTTTGGATATATCAGGTATTAACTAAAAAAATACTAATGGAATAACAGGGAACAGTAAGTTACACATGTGACTGTCCAGACAGTATGAGCAAATCTTTCTCTTGATTCTGTCAAGCTGGAGTCGAATGGTGAGAAAATAAAGCACATGATTTATTTTAATGCAATGTCCTGACCTGATGTTTATTAAAGTAAAACAAAGTAAAGATGGATAAGTACAAATGTATACAACTCTAACATTTAACTTTTTTGAACATAATGGTGGTTGTAATGGATAGAAATTTGAAAAGGGAGAAGAAATATTGTTGCTAAGGTACCTGTATTGTTCTATGACAATGGCTATGTATTAAAAACAGATTTAGCTTAACCAAAACAGTTTTGTGTCAAACAAATATAGATTTTCGATCCACTAAGAAATACCTAAAATAACAGAAGATCTTATTTTAGATATATTTTTGGTATTCCTTCGTTTTCAGCTCAGGCGGCAGAGCTTGCTGCTGTTAAAGCCAAGGCAGACGGCACCGAAAACCAAGTAGAAGGTTTGTGAACTCTGAAGGAAACACTCAGCCTGTTTGAATGTCCATTTCCATATCAGAAGCATTAATATCTCACTTTGAAATTTAAAGTGTTACAGCTGGTCATATTTGTACAATATATATCAGATACCCTGAACATATCAACAAATGTTTTATTTCACTGAATCTCTTTGTTTATCCTTGCAGCTCAGGTAGCAGAACTGGCTGCTGTTAAAGCCAAGGCTAACGTCACTGAGAACCGAGTGGAGGCTCTGAGGAGAGAAGGAGAAGGTTTGTGAATGCTGAAGCAAACACTCATATCAGCAGTTCACTATCAATGACTTCAATGTCCAAATTCAAGTCTTATCCAGTCTTAGGATAAGACTGGATCAGGAAGTTATGAAATCTGAATCTGGAAATGACTAGGTCTAAATGAGCATTTAGAACAAAGCTGACATCCTATAATATTTGCAGGTTTTAACTTTTCAACATTAAATGGTATACAGGCCATATGATTTAAGTAAAGTAGATTATTTGATTATTACCAAGTAAAATCTATTGTCTAGTAGTCCAAGCATAAGATCAAGAAAATAACAATAGAACTTCCTGTAATGATAGCGAGCTTCCTTAAACCTCAACCCCCAAAGTTGTTCTCAAAAACGTAGAATTCAGAAATAGATTTAATAGATTGTGCGACAGACTGGTGACCTGTCCAGGGTGACCCCGCCTCTCGCCTGGAACATTAGCTGGAGAGGCACCAGCACCTCCCGACCCCACTAAGGGACAAGGGTGTTAGAAAATGGATGGATGGATGAATTTAATAGATTCATCCATTCCTGTCAGTAAATGGGACATTAATCTATCTGCCGGTACGGATCTTTACTTTTGGAGTAATATTTGCTCATATTTATAATGACGATTTATGGAATATAAAATGCGCTCTACGAGAGAAGGAATTTTCCAAATGGGCTTCTCACTATCACATGTCCAAATTGCATGGGACATTTTCTTGTCTCCCATATACAGTACATGAGCTCCAGCACTGCTGTAATTCTTTTTGTTAAGTAAAAAGAATTAAGGAAATAAATGAATGTAAAAAGTTATAACTTTTTTGCATGTGTGAATTTATTGTATTGATAAGAAAACAAATTTACAAATGTTGAGATGTTTAAAACTCTTGCTGTGTGACTGAATTTCTGATGTCCTGTTTCTGTCTCTCAGCCAAGCGACTGGCTTTCTCCGCCGGTTTTTTGGAGTCGGGTTCAGGAAACCACGGGCCGTTCAACACACACACAATCATGGTCTTCAGACATGTTACCACTAATATTGGAAATGCCTACAGTCCAAGTACAGGTGCTTAAATTTACACTTTATATCTTGCATTTGTATTTACAATATTAACAAAATGTAGTACGTTTCTTATGAAATGAGAGTTAATTACAATTCTTGATCATACAGGGATGTTTACTGCACCAGTAAGAGGAGTGTATCACTTTGAGTTCCACATCTACGGACATGGAAGTTCTACAGGGCCTACATCTGCGGTGTTGGTCAAGAATGGAATGCAAATCTTTGCAGTGTATGAAAGTCAGTCTGCTGGTGGTCAGAAGGCGTCTAATGGCGTTACACTGCTGTTAAACATCGGAGATGTCGTATTTGTGCGTTTGCCGGCTAATTCATGGATTCATGACAATCAGGACCATCACACTACCTTCAGTGGCCATCTACTGTTCACCATGTAGGAATATAACAGGGTTTTAATTTTAAATTAAAATCTGTGCTAGAAACCAGGCGGAGCAAATCTACATCAAAGATTATTGTTTCAAAAATAATAGCAACAAACAGTTGATTACATTTTGGTTTAAAGGTGCATTTTCTAAATCACATATAATTGAAATTATTGAAAAATAGAAGAGATTTTGTGTGCGTGTGCAGGGGTGTGCGTGTGTGTGTGTGTGTGAGGTCCACGCAGCACCAGCGCCCCCTTCTGTCCAGTGTGGTACATTGGACACATCTGAACATGTTCTCAAATCAAATTGAGCATTCTTATATAGCACAATTTGAATAAATCAACTTGTTTTTTCATGTCACAGGATTAATAAACATGTGCACATTACAGTCTTCAGTGTTTTTCATTTGTAGCACATAAGTCCTACTTTTTAATGGATGTAATGCACAGTGTCATAGAATGAATTACTGCTTGAGTCGTTTCATCTGAGACATCCAGTGATTTACTTATAGTGTGATTGTTCAATTAATCATGAACTTATTTATAAAAGGATTGTTCTTATAGGCATATATTTTTGAAGAATCATAATGCAGTAAGTTATAGTGGGAGACAATAGAATAATTCCACCTATTGGGCAAAATGTGTTGTACACCTCTGTACTAGAAGACATGCAGAGAGACTTGGAGATGGATGTGTGGGAGGTGCAGAAACTGAGTTTATGTAGATACAACATCCAGAAGGCATGAGGGGCCCTGTGGAACAAGCATTCACTGACATAAAGATGACAAACCCTCTCACAAACACCATATGAGAGTATAATGGTGTTTGTGTGAGACATTGGGATTATAGTAGTATTTGTGAGAGAGTTTGGTCATCTGTATGCAAGTGAATGGTTGTGTTGTGTAAGTATGTAGTAAGTTTCGTCCCGTGAGGGAAGTTGAACTCTTACAGTTCAACTTGTAACACTTACAGGAGGTAAAGCCTCGTATCATATAAGCAAATATTATATGGAAGCACTGTGCCACATCGTGGTCAGAGGTAAATCTCAATTTGTCTGATTTTGCTAATCTGCTTCTGCATATCTGTTGAATTTGCTATATTCAAACTAATAATCTTTGGGTTGTCAAAATATTTTGTACTTTTTTCTGTGGAAAAAAAAAAACATAAATGAAATAAAGTTAGCTACTCTCAGAACAAAAGTAAAAAAAAAGAAGGTATGAGGTCAGCATTTAACTTTATGCTCTCTGGGTTGAATGAAATGATGTCAGACTTGCGTAGCGTTTTTCAGGGTCAGTGCCGGGGAGTAGGGCACCAAAAGAATCAGGCTCAATCAGAAATGACTCACAATCATAATATGTGTGAGAATCTGTTACATGCAATGGAATATTAAGATATTCGCACAGTGGAAGTAGGTGATGGAGAAACTTGGCATGAGCACAAAGCAAACGACTGATGAGGATCTGTCCATGTACAAGTCAAAAACACAGGAGTGAGTAAAAAGTGAGGACGGTAGAAAGCCAGTTTAAGGTCAGATATGTTAATCAGTGAGACGAACACTGAGGTTGAATTGAGAGAAAGGAGATTTATTTAAAGATCATTTTTATTTATAAATGCAACAGCAAACCTGCATGAATTATAAGGCTATGAAAAGCAGAAAAAAAGACAAATTATCAAAGGTGCTCACTAAAAGTGCACAAGCACACTTACGTAATATGAACTTATATAATTAATAAATAGACAAACTGAAGGTATACTAAATTGTGAGTCGTCGGAAAAATTTCCAAGTACAATGTAAGAAAGTGAACAGCCATAATCAGAAGAATATGGAGGATATAATGTTTCTGAAATTCACTTCATGTAAAAATGTGAAAGAGCAAATGTAAAATTTCCAAGTGAGAACAGTTTCACATATTACAAATGTGAAATATAAATAAATCACGATCAGCAGCAGGGAGAAGTTTTGAAAGCTGATTGGTGGATATGCTAACTAGCCTTAGCATTCTTGACAGGTTCCGTTGTGAGAAACTGGCAGCACAAACACAAGCCTGATTGACAGTGCTAAAACCCTCCTCCCAGCTCAGGCTGGTTGTTTCTGACAGGACTGTGTATTTCTGCAGATGGCAGTAAGGAAGCAGAGGAGCTCGACATATTTTTTTTCCACATATTATCTATTGCATATTCTACTGTCATGACAAAGTGACAGTTATAACAAATATGTAAAAAGCAAATACTTTCTAAAAGTTACCTACAACAGCTCTGAATAAGTCATTTAAGTGAATTGTGTTGGTTCCTTCCAGCTGCAGATTTGACAAATGAAAAGAAAACAATAAATCAGCAAAATAAATGGGTCAAAAATGATTCACAATAACTTATGCTAATCTTCATCTACATTTGAATAGATTTAACCTATAAAAGACTGTAGAGTTTGTAAAAGCTCATAATTGTAATTAACAAGAGGATTAATGAGGTGAAGAATTCGGCCTTATTAACCGTCTGTACATTTAAGATTTGATGTAACAGAAGAAGTTTCTTCTCTCATTACAGTCTCTGATCCCAAAGGATGAGTTGCTGTTCTTCTCCAGGACTCCACACCAGACACCTGGGCATCTAGGAATGTTCTGGTACTGCACCGGTTCTCCGCCCACCCAGACCCACTCATCACCAAGGTAACGCAGGCCCGTCCACACCTACCAACGTGTAGCAGAGAGGTCAACATAAACACTGAGGATGAGTTGGTAAAGAACACCAGAGAGAGTAAACAGCGACCCACCTCCTCTGTGGTTGCCAGTTGGGCTCTCTCTTGTGCAAAGTCGTGGTCGTCGTCTGTGGAGAGGGTTGCCAGGTCATATCTGTTGACTTTGTTCAGAGTCCTGCAGTGCTCCAGCGCCTCCTCCCATGTTTTATTCTCCTTCACCAGAGACAGTGACTCATCATAGCACATGAATGTATGTCTCTGATCACACTCATCATTCCTCCACTCACTGGTGTACGACACTTTATAAGCGCAGTGTTGGTTTGAGTCTGGTTCTACAAGAAACAGTGGAGAAATAAATTCTACCGATGAAATCTGGAGATCATTCAGCAAATCATAACACTGATATGAAGACGGCTCAATTTCATGTTAAGCTCCAGAGGCACTGGAGAGCACAGTCACCCGTTCAAGTATGAGAAAATGAAATGAGCAATTTTATTTCAAATTTAAACCTTCCCTCATGCTTTTGCATTTGTAAGGGAATATGATTTATCATGCCTATGTTAAGAAACTTACCACTAATAGAAACATTTAAATATTTTGCTGAAGTAGAGCTGAACCGATTAGAATGTTGTGGCTAACGTCAAATTGTCTTTCGTATCTTATTGGAGATTAGCATTGGTATCTTAATGAAAACAGCAGTCTCCCTGTGTACGCTCTATATTTTCTGAGTCTAATGGCCTTTACAATAGAATTCAGACAGAAAATGGGCAAAAAGAGAAGGAAGTCATACAGCAGTTGGTTCCAGGTCAGAATCAAGCTTCCACATATGGAGCGCCCACTCTACCATCAGGCTGCATGTTCACTGGTCAGTTAGCCTACAGCTACTCTCTTTGATACAGTTACTCTATTCCAGTTCCTTTAAAGGGGCAGTGTTGTGTGTTTTCCAGGCCCATAGTGCTGTTTTATAGCACAATCAAGCAACTATGTTACCTTCAGTTGTAAGAATACTTTATATGTCAAATGTAACTTAACAGAAATTTGACTTTGTAATTTAACTCCTTGAAATTGGGCTACTGTCTGTTTAAAAACTTCTGCTCTTTCTGAACTCCGCCTTTAGGAAGTCATCACAACATGGCTCCTCTATTGACTGTTTAACAACGTTTTTACCAGTGTTGCACTGAGAAGTAGCTCATATATTGAGCTGAGCAGATTCTCAGTTCCAACATGTGTTTGCTAATTGCTGCTGGCTAGTCTGAAGGAGCTGAGTGGGGCAGTTGAGAGGGAGAGGTGCTCTGTAAAGTGGAAGTTTGGAAACTGCCTTTCAGAGGACAAGATTTATCCTCAAGTGGAATGACATTATAACACAATGTAAAGCTTAAAAAAGTCGATTTTACATAACACTGCCCCTTTAAGAACTCGAAACGTATGGTCCAAAAATGAGCCCTACTAGATGGATCATACAAATGCTAATTCAGGTGAAAACCTGCTCTGCAAGCACACCTTCTGAATCGTCCACTTTGAGGGAAACTGGACGATTCCAATTCAGACAGCGAAGAGACGTGGACGGTGCTTCTAGTGAGCGCACCCTCACAACCAGATCAAGGTGTCAACTATAAACCCAGTTTAAGTTGTGTGGACTTAAGTCTGTGTGGACAGACAAAAGCTGTGAATCTTTTGTCTGAAATTATTATTATGTAAAGTTGCAACTCTATTCCAATAAAATGCAAAAGAAATACTAGCTGGTTTTACTAATGTGCAGAGAAAAGGGAAGCACATTTTTATGTCCGAGGGTGCAGCAAAGCGTTCGACAACGGAAATCGGAATTTCTGCTTTTAAGCTAAACGTATACATTATTAATGTACAAGAGAGAAATCTACATCCATGTTGATTGTTGGGAGAAGAGATTTCTTGGACAGAACAAACAGAAAAGCGTTTTGTTCAAAAGAAACGATTTTCAAGTTTTCTAACTAGTCTCTATCATTACATGAACTGTGCTGTTTTCCTTACCGTCGGAGTCCCAGTTGAAGAAGGTTGCTATTTTGTCTTGCACGGACCATCTCCATGGGCTTGTGTCATTCTCTCGGTACAGTCCAAGCCAGCCTTGGTACCTGTAGAACGTCCAGATTTCCGTTTCATTTCTGATTGTGATCAGATCATCGTGTTTCTCCCTGCAGAAAGACTGGGCTCCTCTCCATGTCTCCATGTAAAAATAGTAAGAAAACTTTCTCTGTCTGAGGCCCGACAGCTGCACACAGGCAAGATGGGAGGCGAGTAACAGGGAGAAAAAGATCCAGATGTTCCTCATCTTGAATCTGCTGCACTGATCTCCAAGTACCTGTTCAGTGAAATATTCAGCATCTTTCACAGAAAGAGAGACATATTGAATTGCTGCAAGCAGCTGAATTTCAAAAAGGAGCTGGTTTCCTATCACACAGCTGTCAACTGTCAATTAAAAATAAGTGGAATTGGACAGTGTATAAAAAGATTGAATCATATTTATTTGAATCAAATTGGATTAATGTTATTTGGGCATAATTTAGGCCAATTTGTCTAAATCGGTCTAATAAACCTTATAATATAAACCACCCAACTGTCAGTGTGCCATAAATTAGCTGCGTTTTCGTTATAACTCTGCACAAAACTTTGTAACTATTCAGCCAATGTCAAAAAACCACAATTACAGTGTTTCCTAAATAAGAAACGCAATTAAAAATCACACATAAATAAGTTTTTTAATGCAACAAGCCATTAAAAAGCATGCTGCACTATGATTCTCCAGCCACTCCCTGATGACTTTTTCTTTCTATAGAATTTTTGATTCCACAACATCACCCTCTAACAGTATAAAGAGGAAACGTTTCTATCCAGTGTAAGTATTAATATATGCTCCCAAGACATGAAAACGTTAAAATAAAGTAGAAATTATTAGGTGGGGAAAATAGCAAACGCAGACATATTTGTGGCTAATTTAAACAGGATTTAACTTTGAACAGTTCTTATCTAAAAACATCCTTACTCACCTCAAGGTGCAACAGAAAAGCAGCTTTGAAGCTCAACTTCAGGTAGTGGTGATTCTCAGCCTGCTCACTCAGTTAAGAAGCTCCACCAACCAATCAAAGCAAAGCAAAGCATTAAACTTATCAATCATTAGGATGAGGTCACCACCCTGCTTCCCTCTCTCCTCATGATTCTGCTTTGCATCCTGAATCTTCTCACAGTGGCAGATGAAGAAAAAGAATACAAGATAAACTGTTAAGTGATCAAATTGACTAGTGGATAAATGCTCTGTTGCGGCGGCATTAGCCTTGGACAATGAGCTGGGTTTCTTGTTTTCTACCCATCTTGTTTTTTACTTGGTGGGGTATGTACACTAATGGATCTGATACTTTTTATTTTAATTTTTACTCAGTATTTTTTTTTTTATCTCTAATAATCCTTTGACTAAACTCATTATGTGTTATTGTATTTTTATACAAATGCTTTTTCAATTGCCTGTGAAGTTAAGTTTGAATGGAACACATTCAAATTCATGTCTGTGTCTTCCCTCTCCCTAAGTTGTCATGATTTGGCTTCTTGTTTGACCCAAATGCTGCCACACCCAGAGGCACAGATGTGGAGAGTTTTAATAATAATTAAATAAGTAAACTTACACAGCTTTCACAAAGGGAACAGGGCAATGAACCAAAGGAAGAGAAACAAGTAGTGTAACAGCAGAATCCAGTGAAAAATGGTAACGTTCCTGTGTTTCACAGCACGCGTTATAAAAAAAGGAAACTCAGCTAGTCTACATTCAGTCAGAGAACAAATCACACATTTTTTTCCTGGCACCATGTAGAGACAAGAACCTCACAGCAAAAATATGTTTACTCATCGGAACAATTAGACAAGCTTGTCCACAGACAAGCTAACAAGCAGCTTGCCTGTTTGTTATCCAAGCTACCGAATTGTCTACAGACAAGCCGTTAGCTTGCTAACAAACAGATAAGCTGTTTGTTAGATTGTTTGTTTGTTAGCCAAGCTAAGTTTAGACAAGCTAACAGATAATTCTGGTAACTCCAAGAGAAAAGATTAAATTGAACTTTAGCTCAACTTTTAGAAGTATCCAACAAAACTGAGAAGGTATTTCAGCTTCTGCACAAGTGAACCACCAAACCAAAGACGGCTCACTCACTGACAGGATCTTTTGTGAAGTTGATGGAAGAACTGGTGAAAGCTTTCATAGGACAGCTAGAAACGCCTTTTAGAACTCAGAAAGTAAGGCCAGTTGCATTTTTGAGGACTACCCTGACCTTGGTGACTTATATAATGGACTGACATTGGCTACTGTCTAAATTTACAGTATTTGCATTTGTGATCATAATCATTTAGCTTCCAGTTTCCTGCTCATTTGCTTAATGGGATCTAAGGAGACACTAAACAATAGGTTTGCATTTGGTTAATGAACTTTTGCTCAAAGAAATCTCCTAGTTCATTTTATTTCTTAACCGCTCTTGGGTTCACATCCTCACCCATCTACCCCACAATATGTGTTATTATTGAACTAATTGCTTAGGGTCAGAAGAGTTCTCAAAAATTGCACTCAAGTAAGAGAAGCACTGCTTCAACAAATTTTTACTCAAGTAAAAGTAAAAAGTAGCCATCCAAGAAATTAGTCAAGCATTAGTAAAACAGTATTTGGTAAAAAAAAAAAAAAAAAAAGCTACTGAAGTACTGAGTATCAAAACATCATATAAAATGTAAAAAGAAAAAAAATTACATCATCAGATGGACCAAAGTATAAAGTTATGTGAAAAGCTATGTTAGTATTTTAAGGACCAAAATGAAACTAATTCATATAAATAACATAATTGCAAAATAACAAAATCTGAAAAAGAAGAAAATTTTGAAATCAATTTATTTCAGTATAAAACTTATGAAACCTGAAGAAAAACTGCAGGTCTGTGTCTGGTGAAGTTTTGGCTAAAACATGTTTGTTCTTCACTCAGTGGAGTTACCCACAGTGTGTCGAGTATCCAAAAATGTTACTCAAGTAAGTGTAGCAATGTTTCAGAAAAAAATGTATGAAGTAAAAGTAAAAAGTACAGGGTAGTAAAAATACTGTTAGAAGTATTTTTTTTCTCCAAAAGGTTACTCTAATAAAAGCCACTGAGTAAATGTAATGTGTTGTTACAACTCAACTCTGCTTATACTGAGTTTTTCAACTGAGAGAAGTGTGTGTGTACTGCTGCCTGACTGCTGTCTTTTTTTCTGTTGTTCCTAATTACATGAGAAATAAAACTTAAAGCTTTAAACTCATCCAGAAAAATCCTGTCTCACTGCATTATTAATTATGCTAAATGTATATAAAACTGTAACTTAAATTGTTCCATGAAAAAAAAGTTACTGTATTAATGAATTGTAAACTTAAAGTTCAAACAACAGAGCAAAACCAAATTAAAGCTAATGAAGAACCATAAAAAAGGTTGAGAAGAATAGAATAGAAAACTTTGTTGTCCCTCTGTGGGGAAATTCAACAATATCAGCAGGAAAGTGAGTGACAGGTGGAAGCATGCAGATAAATATAAAAATGAAAATGATGATAAAAAATGAAAAAAAGGAAGAAAAAAACTATACAGCTATGAAAAATATTTGATCCAGACTTAAAGAAATCTACATATGCATTTTAAATCTGCATTAACAAAACATTATGCTTCGTACACTGGGATGGAAACTATTCAAAAGAATATGAAGGTGTGCAAAATTTTATTTGTATTTAACTGATACATTCATGCACTGATTTGTTCTAAGGATTTCCTCAATGCTTGGATGGGTTGATAATCATCTGATGACATTGTATTGTAGAGCTGTTTATCATCTGCACAGGTATGCCTTGTGTGTGTGTAGGTGTGTGGGGGTGTGCGTGGGTGTGTGTGTGGGCGCGTGTGTGTGTGCGTGTGCGTGGGTGTGTGTGGGTGGGTGGATGTGTGTGTGTGTGTGTGTGTGAAAAAAGGACCAGGATGGTTTGAATATCTTTTCATAATTTGAAAACAGCCTTTTTGTATTTATTCAGATTATATATTTTCAATCCAATGTTATTTGTTTGGATTTACCAAAACATTTATTTGTGCAACAAAAGCAAAAACTAAAGAAATGTGTCCGGGGCCAAACCACATGTTGTTAAAAGCTTTCCCAGACTTCTCTTTTTGGTGTTTTGTTGGAGTTTTGTTAACACATCATGTAGTGACCTATGTACTAGCATGACCTAAAACTCAGACCACTACTCAAGAACGGTTAAAGAGTATTTACTGAAAAATGAAGGGATGTGTGTGGTCCTTGGGTTTCAACAGTTTATTCGTCCTGTCTATATTTCGCACTGGATTTTTCAAGCTTCGCCCACTTCAGACGAACATCAAGCAATGCTTATTTCTGCCAGTAGATGGCAGTAGTGGTTTAGCTTTGAGCGCAACTGACTGATGCTAGGCTACAGACTAACTAATGCTAAGCTATTTATTTGGTATCGATCTGATACCCAGATGACTAGTATCACTATTACCTATCCTAACTTTTTTCATAAACGTCATAATCATTGAATAATCTGCTGATTTGACTTCATTTAGTTGATTATAACAAAATACAGAACAACGACTTTAGGCAAATAAGTGTTTTTTATTAATTAACTACAACATTGTAAAACAATGTAGCAGTATATAAATAAAAAATCATTTCTTTGTTACTTTTACTCCACATAATTGTTTATTAGGATAACTGAGTCTGTAACTGTAATCTTTATGCAGCCTACATGGGGAGCTATTTTTCCATCAATAGTTAACACAAAAAGGTTGCTTTTCATATTTCAGGTTCCAGTAAGATTTTTTTCCTGCCTGAATTGATGATAATTTATTCAGCTAGCTAAAATTACATCTCTTATCACAGATTACAATGAGAAAAGTATTAATTGATTTTGAAGACTATGTTGATATTGCAGATTTTTTTCTCTGTCTCTGTTGGAATGTCAGGTTTGACTTTGGTGAACCCGCCCTCTCCTCCATCCTCAACTTTTTTTTCCAACTCAGACTTCTCTTAAGGATGAATGCTTTTTACTGCTTGTGTGAATTGGTGATGTTACCGCAGCTAAAATTTGAGTAATTTGAGAAAATGCAACAAAAGTTTTAATTTCATCTCGCTGTTATTAATCAGTTACCTTGGTATAGCAATGATATTTAGATCCATACGCTAACTACTAATTCACATAGAAAGATTGGGTTAGGTTTGAGCAGTCTAAATATTTCATATATTTTGAAACAGATTGCCGTCCAGACCCAGTTATATAATCCGTAATATAGGCTTGTTAACAGGAACTCAAGAACTACTTTCTAACAAAAGAGTATCAAAGCTTAAAGCTCTCCCCTTCAACATATCACTGCCCATAATGATACAGCTTACATTAATACAGCAACTAGAGAGTACTTTGAATATAACAGAACAGAATAGAAATCAGTTTTAACCTTTATGGTCCATCAGTGGCTACACTAAGCAATACAGGCAGAAAGTTGACATGCATGTGGATTCAAACAAAGGTAAATATTGTTGAGACAGACATTACTTTGATTAGGAACATTGCTGCACATAGCACACATTTAAAATATGATTCTAATCCCATTAAGCTGACCTGTTCTTGACATCCAACCACTAAGCTAGTTTAAATTGTCATCATCTACAAATGAAAAGCCTTTACTTAGCAAACGGCTAAGCAGATTTCAATCTGTAGAGACTCACACAGGGAGAGAAACAGCAGTTAGACAATTTTATTGGACCGAGAATTTGGCGCTCGGACACCAGCAGAAGACGTGCGTGCTGAGAATTGCAGCGAGTTTGAATGATCGGCTCAGCGAAGCTCAGGTAGGTCTTCCCCCGGGGCCGGTCACTGGTGGTAGAGCGGAGCTTGGAGAGAGGAGTCTTGATGGGACCTGGAGGCGTCTGGGAGGCTGTTGGTGGAGACTGGGAGGGGGTAGGTTGAAGCGCAATTGAAGCGGGTGGATCTGTGGTTGCTTCGCCTTTTACAGGAGCTCTTGCCAGGTGATTGGGCCGAGGTGGAGAGGTGGTGCGACCTGCTTGGCTGGGGAGAAGTCATGGTGATAGGTGATGCTGGTTAAGGTAAAGATTCTTTTAAGTTGAATTTACACCTAGGGCTTCATTACTATGCTTTAAGATTTTATGTAACAGAAGAAGTTTCTTCTCTGGCTGCAGTCTCTGATCCCAAAGGATGAGTCGCTATTCTTCTCTAGAACTCCACACTTCTCAGCCGGGCAGCTTGGAATGTTCTTGTACTCCACTGGTCCTCCACCCATCCAGATCCACTTATCACCAAGGTAACGCAGGCCCGTCCACACCTAGCCACATGTAGCAGGGAGAAACTTACACACAGAGGATATGTTGGTTGACGAAATTAAAAATAAAGCAGAAAAATGGCCCACCTCGTCAGTGGTTGCCAGCTGGGCTTTCTCTCGTGCAAAGTTGTGGTCGTCAGTGGTGTTCAGTGTGGCCAGGGTGTAGTTTTTCTCTTTCTTCATAGTTCTGCAGTGTTCCAACGCCTCGTCCCATGTCTTGTTCTCCTTCACCAGAACCAGCCTCTCAGCGTAGCAAATGAAACCTCGAGTCTTATCGCAGTCGTCTCTGAACCATTTGTTGTTGTTGTCTTTGTTGTTGTTGTTGTTGTCTTTGTTGTCGATGATGTAGACACAGTTTTTACCTAATGCTATAAAAGATAGAAAACAGAGTTTTTAAATTGAATCTCATTAACAAACAAATCACACTGCATTATGTAGCAAGATTCCCAAAATATGCAACCCCTGCCAAAAAAGGGCAAAACGGTCAACAAAACTGGGTTTTGAGGTTCTTCTCCTCTCCCTATTAAATAGTTGCTGGTCGTATGATGTGGAACAGCTGCTTCCCTCAGTAAGACTTGATTTTCTTTGTCCTTGTCCCTCTTGAATAGGATTTAATAGGTAAGTGACTGGGACATTCAATTTGAGCTACAACTATTTGGCCACCACCGCTTTGCTGCAGTGTTTGTCACGACGACAATTGGCTACGCCTGCACTTGGATTTGGTTCCAGATTTTACTGATTCTATGCATTTAGCTCTATGTTAGGCCAATAGTTTTGGGAGTGTAGGTAGGTTGTGTGCTTTGATGTCCCAGTTTTAAAGGGTGCTTTGAGTAATTTATCCACCTATCCATCCATTTTCTAAGAACCAGAGACAGACAGGACAAACAACCATGCACACATGTTCACACCTAAGGAGAATTTAGAGAGTCTAATTAACCTAACAGTCAAGTTTTTGGACTGTGGGAGGAAGCCGGAGAACCCGGGAATCGAACCCAGGTTCTACCAACTGTGCCACTGTGCAGCCCTGGTTAATTTATTACGGTGAGAAATGCATGCTTTTGATATGTAGGTGGGGTATTCTCCATCTTTTGTTCTATTCCCATCTATGACCCCAAGTATCATAGATGAGACCGACTGGAGTTGGGGTCAGCTCTCTCTCTATCTTCATTGTTTAGCTGAATATAAATGTTGAAATAACCTAAATCCAAACAACTTGCACAATTTTAATGTTGCTATGTTTTGCTTACAGTCACCCCAGTCATTCAACTTGGGGAAGGTTTTTATCCCATCTTCTCCAGACCATGTCCAGACTTTGTGCAGTCCGATCCAGCCCTCGTAATTTGGAGGTAGATTAACTGTTCCTTCCCTGATAGTAATCAAGTCAGTGTGGTCTGTCCTGCAGAATGTCTGGGCTTCAGACCAATCCAGCCTTTTCTCATAAAATGTGATGTTCCATTCTCTGAGAGGTGGTTGACCTCCACAGATGATATGAAGGACCAACATCAAAGGGACAAAGATGAAGATGTTCATCATATTTCCCCTGAAGAAATGCCACACACCTGGAATCAGATGAACAATTTCATTAAATATTTAACATATAATATAGCGCACATCGGGGAACTCAGTATTTCACCAGTAAGTTCACCAAACTATTAATAAATTACCCCATAGGTGTAAGTACCCCTTGTAAATGCTAACATTGATAAATGTGTGCAACATTCAGTATTGAGAAGTTCGAACTGCATCAGCACAGAAATATGTTTATGGAAAGAAATGTAAAAACATACAACATACAAAGACAAACCAAATCGCTACATGGATGGACCTGTTAGAAAAAACATCAATAACTTTTGATAATCTTAACTAACATCAACAGTAATCTGTCAAAAACAGACATTTTGAATTTGTCCTCCTAGTTAGGCTCAACGCAGATCACTTTTTAACAATGAAATAATGTAAAATCTATTCTGCAAGAAACCTAAACTCACCTCAGGTTGAAGCAGCAGTAGGATGACTTTGACATCTTCAGGTGGAGCTGGTTTCCTTTAAGTACATTCAGTTAAAGGACTCAACCAACCAATCACAGCTCTGTCCCAACATGTGTTAGATATGGAGATTAACCCTGTCACACACATCCTCTGCTTTGCATACCCAGCAGCATATGTTAGAAAAAAAACATTGAGTCTGATAATGTGTCAGGACTTTCTTTAACAGTCTTCATCTTTGAATACAGCTGATAATTTGAGTTTGTTTTCTAGAATACAATAGAAATATCCTTTATTGTCCCAAAGTGGGGAAATTCAGAGGACCAAAGTGTAGAGACCTCAGTGGAGAGAGCATCCCTGAGGTGCCACTAAGAAAACTTACTAAGGAGATCATTGGGAAGAACTGTAGGTGGTTCAGGCAGTTTAACAGAGAAATGAATGAACACAGAGAAATAACCAGTAGTAGCCAATGAAGAAGACAGAGAGCTATAGGTACACTGATGAGGGGCGACTGTGGCTCTGTGGGAAGAGTAGTTGTCTTATGATCGGGAGGTTGTAGGTTCAATTCCAGCTTCCTCCTGCCCCATGTCGATGTGCCCTTG
>CAEGAE010008048.1:0-38160 GCA_903067095.1 Girardinus metallicus | reverse complement strand
TCTCCCTCTCTCAATCCCTAATTTCCTGTCAAGCTACTTTCAAATAAAGGCCACTAGAGCCTCAAAAAATCTTTAAAAAAAAGAAATTATCTAATCTTTTCTCAGATAACCGCCATCTGTGAAGTAGTTAATATGTTATTTTAATTCGCTAAAATATAAAGTTCATGATGTATCTTCAATAGTTCCCAGGAAGAAGATGTTACTTTAGTTTGGATACAGTAAATTGTATCTCTCTGTTGTCAAGATTTAGAAAAACTGTTCTTGTCATATAATTCTTATGCATAAGAAAATATCTAGATGTATGTAAGTTAGATGCATGCTTTAAAGTAGAGGTATAAATTTAGACACGTCAGACAATAAATCTCATCGGAACACTCATGTGGAGAATCAGCAAATTGAGTCAAATCAGAGGCTATGAAGATAATTAAAGATTCATGCATTCCAGATAATTTTTATCCTCTGTCTTTGTCTAACATGCATTAATAATTGAGATATTAAATTATAGTTTCATAAATGTTTAGTTTTACCTCCTGTTCTTCTGCCCATTGCTGAATCAATGTCATAAAACAATGAAGTTTGACCATACACACAGGAAAATTCCTGTGTGTATGGTTGTTCCAAACGGTTGTTATTCACAGGACTGAAGTCTTATTGAAAACCGACTTTAGCTGCCAGTGTTGTACTGTAGAGGCTCCAGATTGAAAAATGCGGATAGTTCATGTCTGTCATGTCATCTGAACTCTGCAGCAGGACTGAATTTAAAATGTAGTCTTTAGTATTTTTTTTAGAGCATGAGATAAATACAATAATGTTATATAATTCTGCATCAAAATTTATAAACAGCAGCCAAATATGGGATTGCAAAACCACAAATGTGGAAAGTAAAAACAAGCATCCTGTTTGTCTTAAATTTTATCTGATACATTTTTGTTTGATTTGTTCAGAATCAAAAACGGTAGCGTCCACGGTGTTAGTTGTTCTTTCACATCACATTGGGGATGTGAAAGAACAACTGTCTGATACGTGTCTGATTACGTATCAGACACGTATCAGATTTTGAACAAATGACTCCACATTTTGATCCAATGCAATAAAATAAAAACACCCTTCACCAACTGAAAAGAAACTTTGTATACATTATCAATGACTTTAACCCGATATAAAACTGCGTTGTACCTCAAAATCAGCGAAATGACTAATAACGATGCTCGCACATTTCCAGATTCACAAGACGTTCCCTATGACACCCACATTTCCCTGTATTTTGTATTCCTTTTGTTTCTTTCCTGCTTTGTGCTTGTGAATTTTTTACTCCACATTGAGACAAGGGCAGGTGTGGTATTTTTATTTGTGATTTATTGGACTCTGTGTCCTTGCTATAGTCACAAACCTGTGGGCTATTTTTAGTATTCTCCTTTTCTCTTTTTGTCTTCATGTTCTTGCCATCACCTGAATTTGTTCAGACATCTAATTACCTTTAATTGTTATACAATAAGTTTTGTGACTGTCACTAAATGCACATATTTTAGAAAATTAAGATGTCTACTATATAAACTACACACAACTATAGTAAAAGAATGTTAATCAGATCTTGCAGTTGCGGAGTAAAGAGTTTCACATATCAGGGTGTAATAAATATGATCTGGTCTGTAGGTTCTAGAACAATTTATATCTTACTTGACCAAAAACACAACATTGATTCCACACTGTTACTCCTGTATTAAGGATACAGCCAAAATGCAAAGAACTAAGTATACAACGCAATACAATAACTTGGAGAGGCACCTTTGGCAGCCATAATCTGAAATAACTTTTTTCTCTTTTCTCTGCATTGTATAATTAACGATGCTCCGGTCTAGTTAACAATCAACATTTTGTAACATTGCCAAAAGAAACATTGAAACAGAAGTGGTGTACTTAGATCTTTTTCTTATACTTTTCTAATCTTTCTTTCTTTATGATTTCTTAATTTAACCAGGAAAGATAACATGTAAAATATAATTTACAAAGATGACCTGGACAAAAACAACACAAAGACTTTTTTTTGTCTTCAGCTGATTAATAATGCCAGTGTGTTTTGGTAGATTTCAGTTTAGATTTAAATGATTCTACGACGTCCTAATATGTCTCTCTTGGGTTTACATTTTGCTGACGCATAATTGCATTTCATATTAAGCAAAACTTAACACAATATGCTAAAGTATTCTCTTCAACAAAGAATTTGATTTATGCAAGGCAATTTTAGCTGCAGCAACTAAAGCATTTATCTATCTATCTGTCTCTAACATTGTTATGGAGAATGTTGGGCCCACTTTTCTTTAAAACATTTCCATATTGAGTTTTGCAGAAACCAATTTTTCAACAACTCTCTTTAGGTTTTGCCACTGTGTTTTTTTTAACCACTGATACATTTTTTATTCCATTGCAGATGAGTGTTTGTATTTTGTATCTTCTAACTTATAAAGTAGCTTAGATGTGTGACAGACGGCCTCACATTTGACTCCTGAAGTCTGGTGGTGTGAAGACGGGACAAGAGAGTGTGTAACTGAAACTGATACGCAGCTTTCTCCCCATTACTGTGTGCAGACTTTACACAGGGAGCTGCCCATTTGAAGTGAGTGACACTGCAGTAGGATGAAAAGGCTGAGAACTGAATGGATCACAGTGACCCCTTGTGGAGAGATCGATTACAGCAGACTAGCTGCAGCTAAAACATCAATAATTCAAATCATTGTAATAGGAAGATAGAAGAAGTCTAGCCAAAAGCTATGTGTAAAACGGCTGATAGTAAAATGATAATCGCAATAACTGAGTAACTTATTGTTTTAATTTACTGATATGAGTTGACGTAAGACTTTTAATTATTTCTTCTCTTGTACCCTTATCTCTCTTTTCTCCTAAGAATGGTCTTAATGGGTTACACCTGGCCTCTAAAGAGGGCCATGTCAAAATGGTTTTGGAGCTGCTGCACGCTGGCATTGAACTGGAAGCAACCACCAAGGTAATCTGACGATTTAGCACATTAAAAACTTTAGCTTTAGTTCTAGGTCATGGACACTGGATGTGACACCAGAATTAGATGATCTGTATGAATGCAGATTATTTATTCTATTGTTTTATTTTTTCAAAAGAGAGATATAAAAAAAATTGCCGTTGTCAGTGATGTAATTCTATGTAATCTGTGACTTTTTTTTTTTGTCGGATGGATTCAAGGAAATTGTCCACTTTTCACCTTTATACTGTAGCTCGAGCGGCGGTATTTAGTACCTCCACAGAGATCCGAGTAACCTTGATGCCTAAAATGTAAATTTAATTACACTGGACCTGTTTCTAGAGCTTGTATTTCAGTGTTAAGTGTGGAGATCTAGGCCATTAGGCTGCCATAATTGTCTTCTCACTCTCTTTAATTTCCTTTTTCTGACCTTCCGTATTTTTTTTCTGTGTGTGTGTGACCTCCAGAAAGGGAACACTGCTCTCCATATCGCAGCTCTGGCAGGGCAGGAGAAAGTGGTGGCTGAGCTCGTCAACTACGGTGCCAATGTTAACGCTCAGTCACATGTAAGTCTCTCAAAGCTGTTACTCGGTTCAAGCTGGATGAGCAAGTGTGCAAATATGTGTTTCTTGTCTAACTGGGACAAAACTGCTGAAAGTGAAATCTTGTTTGCATATTTATTCAGAGTCCTCTACATTTAGGTTTACGGTTGTAATGAAAATGTGTCTCTAAGAAGCTCACTCAAATGATCCTGAGAAACAAATTGACACAGAAATCTACATGCATTTGGTTGTGTTTCATACGTGATGTTTTGATGCCCAAACAGAAAGGCTTCAGTCCGCTCTACATGGCTGCACAGGAGAATCATTTAGAGGTGGTCAAGTTTCTGCTTGAGAACGGTGCAAATCAGAGTCTCCCAACTGAGGTATGTGTGTATGAGATTCTCACGGTACGAAATGCTTGGACAAAAATACAAGAATTTTCCGTAAAAATATGAAGCAGAATGGAATGAAATGATCTAATATCTTATATTTAAACACAAAAACATAAAAGCAACATTTATTCCTATCAATGTTAAAGTAATAAAAATAATGGTTATGGTTACGTTATGTTAACTATAACGTTACAGACCAATTCAATACAACTACAGTATTACTGAAAAAATATTTTATTGCAACTTTCCATTTCTCTATATAGAAAAACTCCAGTACATCTGGTTTTTGTTTGGAATCTTAATAAAAATGGATGTATCGGGAGAGAAAATTAAAAATTTTAAGTTTATGGTACGTTGAAATGGGCCAGCCCCATTTTTTTTTATTGTGGTTGAAGTCAAAGATGAAAGTTGGAGTGTTTTGCAAAAATTACTAAAAAACTCTTATTAGAAACTGATGCAACATTGAATCCAAATGTATTGCAATCAAACAAAGGTGGTAAATGTCTTCTTTTGTAATAAATTATATAATTTTTCGGAACTGTTGCATTTCAATTAAAACGTGTAATGTCAAACTCTTATGAAGATCATCAATCAGCAAATAAGGTTCAGGGGCTGATAATCCTTTTTTTCTTTGGTGTTTTTTAAAATATATTAGATATCTGACAAAAGCATAGTTGAAATGTGATTAAAATAGATCATCTCCCTTTTCCAGAAACGATAATGGATTTTTCTGGATAAAGTTCAATTCATTTTGGCTTATTAATACAGTTCCAACACATAACAAAACTTCAGCCTAAGACAAACAGGTCCAACTTAAAGTATGTAGATATCAATCCAGTCCAAGGTCACCTTAGATAAATACAATTTAGATAGAAACAATCTGGGCAGTTTAATTCAATTTAAATTGTACTGCAGTGATATTAAGTTCAACATTTAAAATCTGTTGGTTAAAAAAAAAAATCCAGTCCATGTCATTAATCATTGTATCAATTTCTTCATCCAAAGCAAACATGCAGCGAAAGTGGAATAGAATTTCACATTTAAATTCAAAAATACTTTATTGTTCCAAAAAGGAAAATTAAGTTATGATAATATTTTACTAGAAACAAAAACAAAGAGAGTGCATAAAGTTAATCATAGCTACACCTCATTCAGTGACACTTTTACATTCACTTGAAAAGAGAAATAAAATCATCACAAATACCTGGCCAAGAGTAAATTTATTTTATAACAATGTTATGAACACATTACAAATTTACTTTGGCAAACAGCTCATCTGAAAGCTTAAATATCTTGCTGTAATGATAATAGTGCAACAGGTTACAGAAGGAAAAATACAAATAGCAGTACTGTATTTTACTGGCATATGCTCACAAATAATTATTATATATTATATTTGTCTGTATTATTTTAAAGCATCTCGTTTTCTCTCCTTACTTCTTCCCCTCCACCATCTGTGCCGTCCCTCAGGACGGCTTCACGCCTCTCGCGGTGGCCCTCCAGCAGGGCCACGAAAACGTCGTGGCGCTGCTCATCAACTATGGCACAAAGGGGAAGGTCCGCCTTCCAGCACTTCACATAGCGGCACGAAACGACGACACTCGCACTGCCGCTGTCCTCCTGCAAAATGACCCCAACCCCGATGTACTTAGCAAGGTATGCACTCCTTCACATTAGGTTTGCTGTGTAAAGAAAATAGCAAATTAATTAAACAAGATGGAGAAAGAAAATCAGAGGAAAAGTACAGGAGTTTTTAAGTAAGTCCTAGTGGTTGTATTGCAAGTGTAGATTATGATTTAAAATACAAATAAATGTGTGAAATATTGTTCATCTCTCTCTAACCTTCATGTTTTCACTTCCTTTTCTCTGCAGACTGGTTTCACCCCGCTACATATCGCAGCTCACTATGAAAACATGAGTGTAGCGCAGCTGCTGCTAAACAGAGGAGCAAATGTAAACTTCACCCCCAAGGTCAGTTTTCCTGAGCCTTGATGTATTAAACATTAGATCAAGAAGCTGCAGTGCATGAGCCAGGTACAACGAAATAACAGTGTCTCAGCAAACTTTCACATATAATAACCATCTCTTACGCTCTACCGTAGATTCCAAAAAATATAGATTCTTCTTCCACTACGGACGCATAGATTTCATATAATTACACATTCCCATTATCCAGCAAGATGAAGGGAAATTGTTTTGTTCCTCCACTACATGCTGCATCCATTAATTCCTAGCAAAGGGCCCATTGTGATTATGGGTAGACTGTACAGGCTGTAGAGAAATGGATAAGAATCCTCCTCATCACTTCTGTTAGAGAAGAATTGCTCACCAGCTATTTCCCTTCTCTTTCAATAATCGTCATAGTAGAAATCTGTCAAAAAAAGGGAAATAATTACTATTATTATTGTATTTGTGATTATGGTTTGTGATTCTCATTGTCACTAATGGTAAAAATGTCTTATGTATGTAGTACCATTAAAAGTATGCAATTTAGGTATCCAGAACATGTAACATGTTAATAACACTGACTCAAATCAGTCAGATTCACCATTTAGAAATATTATAAGTATATTGAAATTTTCAAAGAATCACTATATATTGTTGTGCAACCCTCTGGCAACATGTAGTAATTTACTACAACTACTCAACCATGGAATGAAATGTGAGTGAGAGTTTCATGAACTTCACATAATTGATTTTTGAGAATCAACTGTAAGTGTCAAAGAAAACCAAGCAGGAAAACCACATGTTCAGGATCCAGATATACATTAAAGTTTTTTTTGCATCATCGAACCCCATTGACTAGTTGGCAGAATTTTGCAGTGGTGCTTTATGTGACTGAGCCGGATCTCTGGATGACCGAGTGGCATTAAGTGGTTCTAAAATCTTCTGAAGTGGTGTAATGACTGCTGGGAAGATTTCTTGGAAAGTGACTTAATATTGTCAGTTGACCTATAAAAGGTTTCAAGTAAGGTGGAGGATATTCAACGCTAGACGTCTGTTTCTCTTCCAAAAGCCCTGAAAACTTTATCTGTGATCATGACAGAAGGGATCCCTTGAAAAATCAAGAGATTTTACATCAACATGTGTCCTCTGTAAGACAGCTGAAAAAAGTAATTATTGAGTATTTTAGCATGACGATGATCCTAAACAGAGATATACAAAAGTTTGGACACAACTGCTTATTCAACTCAATGGGAAGTTGTATCAAAACTTTTGTCTGGTATTTTAACAAAAAAAACCCCCCAAAAAAACGCTTAAATTTATTTCAAAGGCTTTTTCAACATTTTCTGTTCTTCTGGTTGTGACCTATAACATGCAGTAGCTTACATAATTCATGTGTTCTCCAGAATGGAATCACACCTCTTCATATAGCCTCCAGGAGGGGCAACATGATGATGGTCAGATTACTGCTGGACAGAGGAGCTCAGATCGATGCCAAAACAAAGGTAAACATTTCAGCTCCAGTCTAATTACATTTTCAAGGGAGCTTGTTGATGTGCAAAACCATCCCATTGCTTGCTGGTTATGTGTTCTGGTGAATTTTAATGCTAAATGATACTGTTATTTAACTATTTTTATATCTGACTTTATTTATCTTTTTGCAGGATGAGCTGACCCCTCTTCATTGTGCAGCCCGGAACGGTCATGTTCGCGTTATTGAAATCCTCCTGGAACATGGTGCTCCCATCCAGGCTAAAACGAAGGTAACATAATTGTCACTTTCTCTTCTCTCTGTCAGCTGATGATCAACATAAATGCAAATTTGAAATAGTAAAGCGGCCACACGGCAAATGAATGAAACTTTGGTCAGAAATATGCCTCTTTCACAAAACATTTCTGTCCTAAACCAAAGCCTTTGAACTTTTACTGGCAGTATAGTATGAAGTCTCCGCATCCCATTATTTTCAAAGCAATAATGGTGTATGTGAAGTGGACCACAGAAAATGCTTCAAATTTAAGTGATGTATCTCACCTTCCTGCTTCTGCTGTCAAAAGTTATTTCTGAGTCTTGTTTATGCTCTTAAATCCTGTGACTGACCGGTCACACAAACTGCCCGTCATCACTGCATCACTTCTTCAGTGCACAAAGCCGGGATGCTCTCTTACAAGTCAGCTGGTGTGGGCCTGTGACTACTACGCTCAGTGAGTTAGGGGCATAATAGAGGAGGGTTGACCTCGGCCTTCCTCGTCAGATTGGTCTTTCACATTGAACACATTGAAATAGCAAAAAGGAGCCATTATTCCACCTTGAAGTGTTTTTTGAAAGGGAATAATGACTCTATTCAGTGAATACTAGGACTTTTCTTCAGCTGATTTTCAGAATAAATGTTCCACCATTAAGAAAGCTACATTCAGATCAATGTTATGCTTCCATTTCTTCCAAATTTACCCTTTTTTGCTTATATTCCTTTATTTCTTCTGTAGAACGGTTTGTCCCCAATTCACATGGCAGCTCAAGGGGATCACATGGACTGCGTCAGGCAGCTACTGCAATACAATGCTGAGATTGACGATATCACACTGGACCATCTAACCCCGCTTCATGTAGCAGCCCACTGCGGTCACCATCGCATGGCCAAAGTCCTTCTGGACAAAGGAGCCAAAGCTAATGCTCGTGCTCTGGTGAGTTTCAGTTTTGTTTTGGTTGAAACTTTCTTACTTAACCCAACCATAATACACAATCTGAAAGTGTTCATTCCTTGAAAGTTTTTCTGCTGGAAATATTTTGTGCATTAGGTTGTGTTTATAAAACAGAACTTGCTTCAAAGGTTCAAAATTAATTTTATTGTTCTCTTGTGCCCTCAGAATGGCTTCACACCTCTTCACATTGCTTGCAAGAAGAACCACATGAGGTCAATGGACCTGCTGTTAAAGCACTCTGCTTCCTTGGAAGCTGTCACGGAGGTCAGATGATGGGCCCAAATATGTCAAAGTTTTCAAATAGAAAACAACACCTGGCAGTTCTGTTCCACAACTTTGCCATGAAACTTCATTCAAACATGTAATCATAATCCTACTCAAATAATGTTAAGAGCACTACATTAAAAATACAACATTAATTTAATGTTTTTTTCGCTGTGATGAAGGGTGGCAATAGATAGGACGCCTTACAAACAGTTTTCTATTGCTTTTTATGCATGCATTTTCATTAAGGAGTGAGCACCCACTGCTTGCTGCAACATTTAATCCCGTCTCAGACCTTCATTTTTGATTGGTTGGGAAATTCATTCAAGAACTGCCACGGTCTATTTTAATTTTTCAGTTTTACAAAAGGTCTCTGGTACCTGAATGCACTAAAAAAAAAAAAAAAAACAAGAATGCTACTGGTTGTAATGCTTCCTATTTAAATCAGTGATTTTGTTCAGTCTCTTTTTGTTCTTGTGTACAGTCAGGTCTCACTCCTCTTCATGTAGCAGCATTCATGGGCCATCTAAACATTGTAAAGAACCTGCTCCAAAGAGGGGCTTCACCTAATGCTTCCAATGTGGTAAGAACCATTGATATGCTAAACCCAAGCATTTTATTTTCATCAGTCAGTGATTTTTATCTTTGTCACATTTATAATACTATCCAGAAACTTTATGTAAATGATAAAAGTATTGTATTTACTTTTAAATATCATGTATGAAATTTATAGCTGGGTGTACCTTAGATGTGATTTTTTTGTTTGTTACAGGAGTATGAGTGGACTACCGTAATTCTTTTAAAAAGAGAGAAATTATTTATTTGATTTAAAGGGGGACTGTGGTACAAAAATAAGTAGGTCTTGTGTTACATCCAGTTTCATCACCCAGTACAACACTGTCACAACCTGGCTCATTGGCTATGACAAAAATGTGAAAGAATGGTTTCCAGTTATTCATTTTAGAGAAAATAGCAACAAAAAAAAATTATGTATAAAGTCATTAAAATAGGTCATGCGACCAAATGCAAAGTAAACAAATTTGGGCCTTGGGGACATGCATGGCAAAGAGAGGGAAGAGAAAAGCCTCCACCCTATATCCGGTCCTCCTTCCCTCTACACAGCATCCAAACACTCGTATGGGGCAAAGGTCTCATAAAGTCCATTGCACTGCAGCCAATAGGTCTATTCCTTCCAGCAACCAGGGCTGTCACAGCACTCGGCAAGGATTTACATCAGCCGCAAATTTCATCTCAAGAAAATAGGTTTACGAAATTATTTTTTAGTTGACCTTGGATTTCTTTTATTTCAACATAAGTTTAACAAAAAAGTTTATTTAGTTAAATATTATTTCATGGTAATGAAATAATTACAATCACAAAATTAGCCTCTTTTTATTTTAGTTTTTTTTATATATGGACCTTATAGAACCATTATCACTAAACAATGGTCCTTGTTTATTGAAGATAAAGAGATCACCAGATCAGCAGTATCAACTGTCTCTACTGTTTAATAGAGAAAATATTTCATCAATTGAGTATTTGAGCAATTCGATTAAGTGTCTCTGTACTGTATGCATCAGAAAGTGGAGACCCCCCTCCATATGGCCTCCAGAGCAGGACACTGTGAAGTGGCTCAGTTCCTGCTACAGAATGCAGCACAAGTGGATGCAAAGGCAAAGGTATCATCATCATTTGTACTTTTATTATTAAGAAAAGCAAATTTTTTCTCATTAGTGGCTCCTTTTAGCATTCACAAAGACTTACATTGAGTTCAAGGTCTGAATATCAAGTTTGCACTGGCGCTGTGATTAATATTATCATTTAATTTGCCGTGTAAAACAATTTCAGCACTATTGTTATCCCCCTGCAGGATGACCAGACACCCCTACACTGTGCGGCTCGTATGGGCCACAAGGAATTGGTCAAGCTGCTCCTAGAGCACAAGGCTAATCCTGACTCAGCGACGACTGCAGGTCACACGCCCTTACACATCGCTGCACGTGAAGGACACGTCCACACCATACGGATATTATTAGACGCAGGAGCCCAACAAGTGAAGATGACAAAGGTGGGTTGGATTATGAGATCATGGTGTCACATTTTGCAGTGTCAATGTGTAAATGTATCTGTCAAACATTTTTCGTGTGTTCCGTTTTTCTCGTCTCTGGAGCAGAAAGGTTTCACTCCTCTCCATGTAGCTTCTAAATATGGAAAAGTGGATGTAGCAGAGCTTCTTCTGGAAAGAGGCGCCAACCCAAATGCAGCAGGGAAAGTGAGTCATTGCTTAACTCCTGTACCTCAATAGTCAAACCTTAGTGAGGAAATGTTGCTTTATCAGTTTTTTACCATACTATGTGTCCCATACATACATACATGTTTCTATGTCATATTTGTGTAAGTACATCTCTAGGTTTATATATGTTTACATTTGTATATGTGTGTGGTTGACAGAACGGTCTGACACCCCTTCATGTGGCCGTGCATCACAACAACCTGGATGTTGTTAAACTCCTGGTCAGCAAGGGAGGATCTGCACACAGCACTGCCCGAGTAAGATGCTCAACAATGAGTGTGCTCATGCTCACACAAGCCCTCAGCCTATGGAGAAACTCTTGAACTTGTCCTTGTACTTGCTAGAGCTCTTTAACAGTTGCACTCTGACAGGCGTTCCAAAGACCAATGTCCATGCTGGTTTGTGTGCCTTTGTCTATTTCTCCAGAACGGTTACACTCCTCTGCACATAGCTGCCAAGCAGAACCAGGTGGAGGTGGCCAGTGTTCTGCTTCAGAACGAAGCTTCCCCAAATGCAGAGTCCCTCCAAGGCATCACGCCCTTACACCTGGCTTCACAGGAGGGGCGGCCTGATATGGTGGCTCTGCTCATCTCCAAACAGGCAAATGTAAACCTAGGAAACAAGGTAGGGTAAAATGGAACTAAATGTTTATCTCTTGTATTTTAATATACAAAAGGCGCTAAAGGAGGCAAGCTAAACTGAACTTGGCTGGTTCTTTTTTGCTGTTTCCTTTCAGAATGGACTGACTCCTCTGCATCTCGTAGCTCAGGAGGGTCATGTGGGCATCGCAGACACTTTGGTCAAACAGGGCGCATCCGTTTATGCTGCTTCACGGGTAATTCACACCACCGGACAAGGGCATGGGTTGACAAAATTCGTTGGATCTGATAAAATGAGATCCAATGATCTCATTTTAATATCAGAATCTCAGATTCTGGCATCAGAATCACAGAGTGGAATCATTAGCTTATTTAAACAGTATGCTGCTTCACAGTTCTTTGCCTAGTTCTCATTTTTGACAGCCCTTTTCAAAGCTGAGAAAAGAGATTTTCTATCAGTCTGATTCACTGATTCATAGTACAGGTGCTAACCAAGATGATGCTAACTGTAGCAATGTTATGGAGGAGAAAAGAAATAGAAATTAAAACAATCTGTAACAGTCGGTTTTGTAAAAGATTCTTCTTAAATGTAATGTATTAAATTATATTTAAACATGAAACTACTTGATTTAATTTGATAACCTAGAGCAAGGCAGCATCACCAGCAGACTAAACAACAGGCATTCAATAAAACAAGGATTTATCAGGCATGAGATTTAAACTATGCCTCCAGCACAAAGGCTTGGCTTGGGCTTGAAAAATGTGAATTGTAATTTCTGTAATGCAGAATGAGCCATTTGAACATAATGGATCGTCATCGGATGGCATTCTTTTCTTTTTCATAGCCAGTGATATGAACAATCATATTAACTATAGAAATGTTTTTGAAGAGTAAGTACATGGTACATGGTAAGACATAATCTGCACTTTTTTGGTGAAATTCAAAAGCTGTGAGTAATCTTTGCGGTTATTTTGTTATTTTTACATCGTGTCAAACATTTAGGCAAACATCTAGGTTTTTGGAAATAGTAGGCAAAATGACAATAGCTAACAGAACTACAAACATATTTTAATAGTAAAGTATTCATACCAATGTATTCATTAGTTATTATGTTTTATAATTGAACTGCTCTTAAAACATAAAGGTCTTTTGTGTGTCCTGTTTAGGTAATGCATTTTTTGTTGCCATGTCTGAATCATTTTAGATTTATTAATCATGTTGAATCAGACAATTAGAAACTATTCATAAAGTCTTTCTTATCTATCCTCAGATGGGCTATACCCCACTCCATGTGGCCTGTCACTATGGAAACATAAAGATGGTGAAGTTTCTTCTGCAGCAGCAGGCTCATGTGAATGCCAAAACAAGGGTAAAACTCTTCTGCTACTTTAAGAGCTAGAAACTTTGCTTTTTGTCTTTATACTTTTGAATGAATGTACATTTGTTATTTGTATTCCTGCAGATGGGCTACACCCCTCTGCACCAAGCTGCTCAGCAGGGCCACACTGATATTGTGACTTTACTACTAAAACATGGAGCCATGCCTAATGAGATCACATCAGTAAGACATTCAAATATATATTTTTATTTGCTTGCACCTAACAGTTTTGAATTTTACACTCTGCACAGAAATTAAATATGCTGGTATTTTATTTGGAAAAGGAGCAAATTCCTGAAGTATATTTCTCTGCAGAACGGGACCTCTCCTCTTGGCATCGCTAAGCGATTGGGTTATATTTCTGTCATTGATGTGCTAAAGCTGGTTACAGAGGAGTCTGTTTCCGCTGTGAGTAACGCATCACCCTCTGTGTACAATGATTTAAAAAGCAAGCTTCAAAATTAGGTTCATGGCAAAAATATATATATTTTTTTTATCAAATTCTTGGGGAAAAAAGCTGAATGCAAAGTTTCCTCCCACCATTTATCTTACTTTTAATCTCTGTTTGGTTTTTCACAGATGACCACAGAGAAGCATCGGATGAGCTTTCCTGAGACAGTAGATGAGATTTTGGATGTTTCTGAAGATGAAGGTAGGTTTTCTGTTAGAATTGTGTGATATCATGCAGTTTTCAGAATCTTTCACAGTTATTGGCATCACAGTAAATGTATGTTATATCTAGTCATCAGTTAGACATGTTATTTTTTCAGGTTTTAAATTTATGGCACACTTGCATTCCATGGAAATAGGAAATCATTGACATTGTAGTTGTAGTTCCTAATCACTACAGCTTTACAAAAATAGAAATTATTTGATTAAGTTTGAATCTTACACTTTATTATATTTTTGTTTTGTTTGTTTTTTAATATAATTTTATGATGTTTCAACTATGTGTACCTTTTAATTTTTGCTTTGAATGCTGTACTGTGTGCCTCTGGGCCATATCTCACTCAGAAAGTAGATGTTATCTCCAGTATTTGTAAAAATGCACGTTTTATATTAGAATTGTTCAGTGTTATTGATAATTGTGGCTTCAGTGATTTTATAGTTAAAAAAGAATTTTCTAACATAAGCTTTGTTTCTCCCTTAAATAAATATGGTTTTCCAAAGTGTGATTAATTTGCTTTTCACTCATCTTTGGCAAGTATGCCAATAATTGTGGAGGGTGCTGTTGCAGAAAGAGAGATTGTACTGGTTATCGAATATCGTGCAACAAAGAGCCTGTACCTGTAACAAGATGACCAAGTGCTTTTATTATTTTCCGACTGAGGTTGATGATTAGAAATACTCATATTCATATATTTAATCATCTGCTGCAGTTATATTCCACACAAACTATTCAGTTTTTTTTTTCTTTGTTTATTTAGTTTGTTTGTGTTTTTATTTCCAGCTTTTCCTTATTTAGCTAGAGGAAAACTTCATGGGAAATATAAAAAATGCCAGTATAGATATTTGTGTTATATGCATACAATTTATAACCTTTCCTTCTATTTGTTTTGTAGGAGTTTGCCAGCTAACTTTAGGTATGATTGTGTCCATTTTTCTGCCTTGTCCGGTCCGGTGGCTAGTGAATGTGTGCCGTCATCGCAGTTACTTTCATTATCTCTGTTTGTCACTAATTGTCTTTCTAATTATTCTTTGTTTTTCAACTCCAGCACTGTTTTCTTGTCTTTATCTTCATTCTCTCTATTGTATCTCTGTTCTTTTTTCTATTCCAGCTTCTTCAGAAATTTATTGAAAAAATATTATTCCTGCTTTTCATCAGCATGTGTAAATGTCTCATTTCGCTTTCACCGGCGCCCGACGCAAATTTAAATGGGTTTATTATGGACAGTATTCCAATTCGTCAAAAATGGCTCTCTTCCAATATAATGTTGCCCTTCTTTTTGCAACTTAATTGACCCATTAGCTAATTAAACACATGCTGTGCAGCATGTGATTCTCCTGAAAACAACACACAACCCCTTTTGCTGTTTGATATGAGCACAGGCAGTTGCACATCAGCCTCGTTTTTCAATCCTCTTGGTCTTGTTTAATGTTTTTGGCGTTTGCGGAACAGCCTGTCCTGATGGATGTCTGTAAGCATCTCTGTCTGTTTAAGTGCCTAATTTAGAAGTCATACATATTATTTCTGTTTAATAACTGAGTTGTTTTCTCCTACACAGAACCACGTTATTTCATCCTTAATCAGCATGCTCACAAACAACCCAGCTGTAACCAGATTGCCTTGCAGTCTCCCTTCCATGCAGTGTACTAAGCCGTCCTAATGATCACTGTCTTACCACTCTTCTTTTTTCCACTTCTGTGTTTCCATTTGTTCTCAGTGTTGTTGGTTTGACTCCATTGCTTGGACTACAATGTTTACAGTTGCCTTGTGGCCGTTGTTCTCTGTGGTTTCTCTAAGGCGAAGGGATGGGAAAGAGGTGTATTACCAACCATCATAACCTTTTGGATAAAATCAGCTGGAATTATTGACATTTAAGTGTTATAGATAAGTTTTTAAAATACACAACAAATCAGTTATATTGGCATGTATCTATATATACATTTTTTTTTCTTGCTATAGGAAATTTGTAAAACTTGGGAGATGAGATCAGCCACCATTTTGCATGGGCTCCCTTCTTCTTTCTCCTAAACCTGTTCTCTTTACAACCAGTTTTTTACCTTTTGAGATTTTTTTTTGTCTTTACTTTTCAGCCTTCCTCTTCCTTTTTTTGTATCAACAGGTGATGAACTTCTCGGGATGGATGGAGCACGTTATTTGAAACTTGATGACTTCAAAGATCAGGATGATGACTTTCTCTCCCCAAAGAAAACCCTCAGAGATTTTGAGGGTGGGACGGGAACCACGTAAGTCACGTTTCTGAGGTTTAATCCACACATGCTGATTAAATTGGGCTAAGGTTATACAGATGATTACTGTTTAACCATGTCTTTGCGGTTTAGTGGATGGATTGTTAGTTTCTTACATGTTCAATCAGGCTTCTGGATTTGGTTTTGTTAAACAATATGTACTGTGGTTGACCAAAACTTCAATAAAAGTTCAGTTCAACCAAGTTCTAACTATTTATGACTGGTTGGAATCAGATTCTGTTAGTTCTACCATTATTGTCTGTCTATATATAAAACATTAGCATTGCTTGTACATTTGAGTGCCACTGTATATTTTGTCATAGTACATAACATCATGCATTCCTGTTAAGAGCAAGCATGCATATGGTTGTACTTGACAATTAGACACAGAAAACATAATTACCTAATTAATATTTTATTGCAAAGCAATATTAAGTCGCTGTGTTCTGCCTTTGATTTTCCTGATTTCCTCCCTCTCAGGCCATACTCCCCTGCTATTCCCAGGATTCCTTGTGTGTCCCCGGAGACAGTGCAGCTCGACCAGGTAGCCTTCAGCTTCATTCACATTTAACAAGCTTATGTTCCCCAATAAAATATTAATTTAAAGGAGTTTTTCTGGCTGTTTCTGTCATTTCTTTTACATTTCTTACATTATGGAGCATTTTTAATCATTTTATTTTCTTCCTTTTTTCTTTTCTGGGTCTTAATCTTTACCATTCGTGGTTGTGTATGTTTTTTTTGTATTATTATTATTGTTCTCAGCACACGCCCATCCCTTTACCAAAGGAGTATGATGAGGATTCTCTTATCCCGAGTAGTCCAGCTACAGAGACCTCAGACAATGTCAGCCCTGTGGCCAGCCCCATTCACACAGGGTGAGCTAATCAGTTAATAATCCTTTAATTGCTTATTTTAAAAAAATCCTATCAGTACTATTGCATTAAAACCACCTGTCACCCCACAATGCCCAGGTTCCTGGTGAGTTTCATGGTGGATGCACGTGGAGGCTCTATGCGAGGAAGCAGACATCATGGCCTGCGGGTGATCATCCCTCCCCGCACCTGTGCCGCACCGACACGCATCACCTGCCGTCTTGTGAAACCTCAGAAACTGACGACGCCTCCTCCACTGGTGGAGGGAGAGGGCTTGGCTAGTCGCATCATCTCCCTGGGGCCCTCCAGCATGCAGTTTCTGGGGTAAGTCGAACTTGTATTAGGTCAGTTTGTACTCAGCAGTCTTGAAAGTTTGCAATTTTAAGTATTTCTCATGAGGAGGTAAATTAAGGAAAATGGTTAGTATTTTCAAAATTACAAATTTTTTCACAATAAATGTCCATCGATTCATCCATTGCTTTTCACTCTCTGGCTTTTGCAGGCATCAAATTTAGAGGCAGACCACTGTAAAGAAATATCTGTCACAAAGTCAGAACTTTGTTGTGGATAAAAAAAAAAAATTCTGGAAATTATAATCTGGAAAGTTTGGATATTTGACCTGAAAAATGTGCAGGAAAAAGTGTCAAATGGAGTTTTACACGCAAATGTGAATGCCCACAACAGAACATTCCTGCCCAACCAATTTGTTTTTTATCAATTAATAAACATAATAAAACTTTTTTTTTTATTTCTAACATCTGCATTAATTAAAACTTGTTAGTCTGCAAAAGAAGTTTTAAGTTTTCCTTTTTATTGTTTGAAACTTTTTAATGTCTTGTTTTAAGTATTGTTTGTATTTAAATGCAGTCACTTGCATATGACTACACATAAAAGTGAAGTCAAAACATAAATTTTGTCTTCGTTGTTGTACCTGTTAGTTGTTGGGATATATTGGATTACGAGTAACCATTTTGTCATTGACATTAGAAGCAGGGAGAAGGAGCAAGCAGAAGGACTTCAGCCAGTTTGACGAGACACATTTCTGTGGCTATATGGCTGATTTAGAAAATCTCCATATTGAGTTGTTGTTCTTGGTCTGCAGAACTCAGTATCTCTCAAAAATGTTCCTGTGAATGAGCAGTGATGCTCAGACAGGACTCATTAAGACAAGCGGAGAGTGAAGAGTGGCCCATGTGGTTTGATCCATTATCTCTTAGGTAGCTACTCTGGCTCAATTAAGGAATGATAACAATAGCAACAAAAACATCCTTATTTCAGTTTTCTCTTCATATTCTCTCTCTCTCTCTCTGAACTCTACCAAAGAGTTCTATTTAGAGTTCTGCTAAGAACCTCCAGTGATCCCAGAATGCAATACAGAAGGACATCCAGGCCTTTTCTCTATAAGAAGTTAATGCTCCAAACAAGTCAATGCTGGTTGCAATAAAAACGTTCTAGAACAGACAGTGCTCTGCAGTTTGTAGCATTACTGCATTCTGGTCATATTGCTGTGACTTATTGGTCTATTACTCAGACTTTGGACAGCGTTGTTGGTCCGTTCATTTTGGTTTGTTGTAATTCCTACTATACCCTTGTGATGTCCTCAATTGTCCTTGTTTTCAACTCTCACCACCCACATTCTTCACCTCTTTCCTCTCACCTATCATCCCTGCAGATCCTCCTCTGCTCATGCTTGTCATGGGTCTGGTTGTGCTTTGTTTGCCTCTGAATTCTCTTTGCCTTTGCTTTACTGAGGTCTTTGTTCATTACAGAAGTATCTTGTATTACTCTGTTGAAAACCAAGAATTTCTTATGCCAGTATAAATATGCTATCGCCTCTAACTCACTGAAGACTCTTGACTCAAACTGAAAAATTTATAAAGATGTTAAAGACTTTTAAAAGTACTATTTACCTTTACAGGCCTGTCATAGTGGAAATCCCCCACTTTGCCTCATTGGCCCGTGGGGACCGGGAGCTTGTGGTCCTCCGAAGTGAAAACGGCTCAGTTTGGAAGGAGCATCGCAATCGCTATGGAGATGAAGTGCTAGAAACCATTTTGAATGGCATGGATGAAGGTCAGTTTCATTTGAACAGGTACTGTTTTCCACAGCAGCTTGCATGTTCTCAGAAAAGTCACTTGTCATCTTGAGATGCAACCCTCAAGGGAAACTTTCTCAAGGCCACTGTCTCAGAAAACTTTGAAAGTCAGCTTCTCCTGATTTACATTAAACCAGTAAAAATCCATCGTTTTGCCTCGCTCTGACCTTTGTTCACTGCTGTAGATTTGGAGAGTCAAGACGAGCTGGAGAAGAAGAGGATACGTCGAATCATCTCCACCGACTTCCCCCTCTACTTTGCTGTAGTCTCTCGTATTCAGCAGGAAAGTGATCTTATCGGCCCTGAAGGTGGCCGGCTCACCAGCAAGCTGGTGCCCCATGTGGAAGCCATCTTCCCTGATACAGCTGTTACCAAGAGAGTGAGGCTGGGATTGCAGGTAAAGAGATAGGAAGACATTTCTGCAGAAATACGTAGAAAAATAACTGCTTGGATGTTTGATGTTTCACACTGTCTTGGACAGAGAGAAACTTTGTGGTTTGTAGTGGCACATTTACCTGCTGGCATAATGTTGGCTTTCATTGATTTATGTTTTTGAGCTTCTCTTTTTGGTAAATAAGGGAATATACTATACCTTTAGTTTTTAGGACTCATGTTGACACTGTGCTGCCCTCTTAAGAATATCTAAGCATCGTAAGTCACTTCTTTTCTCAGCTGTAAACCCTCGTCTCAACCCTTCTGTTTCAAGCACAAGATTATGAAATTTGCCAAACTCTTAGTTAATTCTCCTTTTGACAAATCTAACGCAATACATGCACTAGAGTCTAAAAATAAACAAATAACAACTGGTCACTCTATACCATAATTATTCCTGGTTGCAGTGAACATGAAATAAGTGTGTGAACAAGTGAACATTTCAAATAGCTTGTTAAAACTGCAGTCCTGACTATGAAACCATGTGATAGACCCTATGAAACCACCATTATTTAGTGGACTTCTGCTTATAAAGTTGACACACATAAGGCACTAGTCATGAAATCTTTTTTGTTGTACATAACATGGGCTTTCATTATATTTTTTTTCTTTTTTTGTTTTGGTTACATACCTTATTAACATTTTTTTTTTGTCTTGACAGCAGTCAATGTAAAATAAATTGCATGAGTCTGCATTTTGCTTTGCCTTACATTGGTTTGTTTTATGTCTTGCTTTTATCCAGCCGTTCGTCTCTCCTCAGTTGCCTGATTTAAGTTGTGAGCCTCACTAACTGGCTGATGCACTGGTCTGAGTTGGGTCAGATGTGAAATATGACTTTGTTGCATGTGTGAGTATGGCTGTGAGTTTGTTGTTTCAGTTTATTGCACATTTTTTCTTCAGTTCACTTTTTAGCATTAGTTCCACACTTATCTTTTGAAACTTGATATGCGCTTTTTCTTTTTCTCTCTCCTGCAGTCATGTTTTTATTTCTGGGTTTTCTTAAGAATCTTTTGTCCCCCTGAATGAACTTCAGGCACAACCAATCCCTGATGAACTACTAACTAGGCAGCTGGGAAACCAGGCAACCTTCAGCCCGGTGGTTACAATCGAACCCCGGCGGCGCAAGTTCCACCGTCCAATTGGTCTGCGCATTCCTTTACCTCCATCCTGGAGGGAAAGTCCACGTGATGCGGGGGAGGGAGACACCACCAGCTTGCGCCTTCTCTGCAGTGTTATAGGTGCTGTTTAAAAAAAAAAAAAAAAGTCTAACTTTGAATTGCTAAGGACTGTAGGAAGCTGTGTCTTTGCCGATTAAACTCACTGTTTGTTTTTGTGACTTAGGTGGAACAGCTCCAGCTCAGTGGGAGGACATTACTGGAACCACCAAGCTGATGTACGCGAGTAACTGTGCCAGTTTCACCACCAACGTGTCTGCAAGGTAAGCAACTCGGCACGAACTTTGTGAAAAGAAAAAAATCTATTACCACCCTTCTTTTTTTTCCATTTTTATGTGCAAGCATTTAGTGTCTACTGGCTTGAATCATTTGTTCTTCTTTCCCATCCAGATTCTGGCTGGCAGACTGTCCGCGTACAGCAGAGGCAGTGACCTTTGCCAACTTGCTGTACAAGGAGCTCATGGCAGTCCCATACATGGCCAAATTTGTCATTTTTGCGAAGATGAACGAAGCTCGGGAAGGTCGATTGCGTTGCTACTGCATGACAGATGACAAGATGGACAAGACTCTGGAACTGCACGAAAACTTCTCAGAGGTGGCCCGAAGTCGAGATATCGAGGTAAGCGCAAAGGAGAACAGTAATCACGTTGACAGAAAGAAAAAGTGGCAAAGAACTGACTTTTTTTTATGTTCTCCCTTATTTTACTTATCAGTCTCAGAGATGTACATTTTAGAAATTTATTTAAAAGTGGATGGTCATAGCCTGCTTGTTTTCTAACATTGGGATGGTTTTCACAGCTTATGGAGGGCATGCCGCTGCACCTGGAGTGTTCTGGGAATTTAGTGCCCATCCGGAAGGCCACTCAGCAGCCTCGCAGCTTCAGCTTCCAGGCCTTCAGAGACAACAGACTGCCTGTTTCTGTCAAGGTCTGTCTTTATGTGGCTGTTCACTTGCCTAACTTTCTATCACTTACCATTCATTCCATTTGTTTTTTTGTTCTCATTTTATTTAGTTTTTGGGTTTAACACACCAAGGATCCTCTCTACAGATGATCAATATTCTTTCCAGATTACTTATTGATTAACAGACACTTAATTATGAATCTGACAGTAACTCTTATTAATGGTGTTATGTACAAATGTAGAGCAGGGAGTGCCATTGAAACAAAAAGACTATTGACCACCTGAAAAATGTATGATGCAAACAATAAAAGTTGAATTCATACCAATTGTATAATATGATTTGCTCTGCAATAGTATATGGAGGACATATGATATTTAATTAACTTTTTTGCCTTTATTGTGAATTTATCATTATCAATTTAAAAATAAAGCATGTTGTTTACCATAGAATTATACAATTACTTGGACATACTGTTGGAAAAGGTTGGTGAAAAAAACAAATAAATTTGAATGATAAGGACTGAGGCAGAATACCAGTTTTAATGTAAGAATGTTTCTCCTAATGTGTTCTAACTTTCAAAGCCAAAATGTGTTGAAACTTAAGTTCATTCAAATATTATATTTTTCTATGTAACATTGAAATTATTGAACCTTTCTCACCATTTGACATTCAGATCTCAGACAACCAAGGTCTGACAGTAGAGCAGAGGATATAGTTCTCTACTGCATCATAAATTCTCACAGAACCACCATTAAAGTTTTAACATTCATTATTTTTTTTTGTCTTCATATTGACAAGCTGTTAAATTGTTGACACTTTTTTACAAAGCAATATAGTTGCTTTATAGGTCCTTGCTTCCCCAGGACCTATAGCAAAACAAAATAGACAAAATATTATCCGTGCAATGACACGTTCATGAAAAGTTATCCGTTTAACTCAGAATTTTTAGTCGCCTGCATAAACACCCAGCATGGCTCTGTACAATGTAGTGTCCTTTTTATTAGCTTCTTAAACCTTTCTACTCCCCTGACTTACCTTTTTTACCCCTTATTTTTCACCAGTCCATATCTCTATGCTGGTGAGGTTTAAAAATACCTGCGGTTTGGTTTTAACTATTAATGTAGTATTTCAGCCCTTCGCTATAAATCCAGAATATACAAATAAAAAAAAAAGTTTTTAACACCTTTTTTTTTTTATTTTTTAGGTGATCTGAAATCAGCAAAGAGAAATCTGTATGCGCAGAGAAAAGAACAATAAATGCATGAATGATGTGTAAACTGATTCAGAAGAGTCAGCCCACAAATTGATGGAGCTCCGAGATTAAATTTAGCTCGCATTTGGGAGCTAAGTCTTTGAAAACTACATGGAACTCTGTGTATCAAGCTTGTCTTGTCTGTCCTGTGACCATATTGATGTAATTTCATTGTGTTGTACGGTGTTCTTTTTCCCCAAGTACAGCCAGTTTTTTTTTTTCCATCCATATTTGTCAGTGTGACTTATGGTACTATGTAGTATCACTACCTAAATTCTTGTAGCCATGCAATAAACAACTTACCTATCTATCCCCCGACTCTCTTGGGTAATTGTTTGCATGCCCTGTGTCTCCCTCACTTTCTTTGCCTGCCTTCCAATCTTTGCGGCCTTGCCTGTCTGTACGTGTCTGTCTCACTGTCTCTCTTTCTTTCTCTCATGGTCACTCTGTAACTGTCTGATCTGACAGACGCCCAGGTAAAATGTGCAGGTAAATCTCTCTCTCTTGCCTGCCTGTGGACTGCTTCCATTCCTGTTTCCCCCTGCTTCTTGTCCAATGTTACTGCGCACCATCCTCGAGGCTCTGTGGAGAGATCTAACTCCTCTTTCTGATCTGTTTGTCCTTTCCTCTTACTCCTCCCTTCTTTTTCTCTGCTTCACTCTAATATTTTCTGATGTGCATCGTCTTGTGCACTCTTTCTTTCACATTCTTTTCTGATCTGTTCTCCACATACTTCTATCTATTTTTCCGCTCTTTTCCTTCTTTGTTCTGTCATCTATATGTGCCAGGTGAGGGATAGTAACAAGGAAGCCACTGGGTTTCTGTCGTTTCTGAGGAAATGCACAAAGTACGAGGACTCGCAACACGTCTTGTGCAACCTTAATATAACTATGCCACCTTGTGTCAAGGTAAGAACTTGCCATGATACATGAGCACGCATTTAAAAGTGAAAGCTTATAAAATGAATATAAATTAAGGTTGTGAGGCCAAATTCTCACTGGGTAAAAAATTAGTATACATCTCAAGTAGCACAGGATTAATAATAAATAGTGTTTTTTTTTTTTAGTTATGAGAATTTAATAACTCAAAAATGTCACAATGAAAATGTAACCAGTTAGAACATTCTGATAAATTTGCAGAAATTCACTTTTACTGTTGGACTTGGAGAGCTCATGCCTTCTGTTGCATTTTTGATTATGTGGGCCTCTATCTACATTACTTTTTAAAAATCTGTAGCAAGGATAGGAAGGCTGCTGTATTCCTTTAATAGAGTCAAATGTTTTATTTTACTGTTGTAGTTTCCATGTTTTCCAGTTAAGATGTTTTCCAGACAATCATTGTTTACCATAAGAAACCATTGTTATTTGGTCCCTGTTTTAGGTTGCTGGGAGCGAGGAACGCCGGCGAACTTTAACCCCTCTGGCCCTGAGAGAGCGCTACAGTGCACTGAACGAGCCCGGTGTGGGTACGTTTTTATTGTCTGTACTTCAGCCCTCTCCTCATAGACACACACTGGAGATGGGCACAGAATGTTGCTCTGCCCTTTTGCCCAGACCCCCGCTTCCCTAATCTGCCCCTACTCCACCCTCTCTGCCCCTATTTGTCTCATGTGCACGCATGGCACAAAGACCAAAGCCTTGGATGCAATGCACTGCTGTACAGTCTGCCCCAGAGTTTGTGGCAGTGCAGTTCGATGAAAGCACACAGAATGTGAGGCCGAGAGACAAGCAGCCGTCTGGAACATGGCCTGAAGTAGCTCCATGGCACCTGGAAAGTCTGACTTATTCTTTCCTGAGTGTCTTGGATGTTCGAACAACGACTTCTGTGATTGGTTAAGCATGGCGCTGGTGTCTCCACTGCGACATCCAATGGCATGGCAGCAGATACTATTAGCTTATGAGCACTGAGAATGAGCAGGACCTCCCAGTGGAGCTAGACAGAGGAGCCCTTTATACTGGTTTTTGGTAAAGGTGTAACGGTTACTCTTGAAGTTAAAAAAATGTGGTTTCCTGATGGAGGAGGAAGGAGAAAAGGTCTCTTCTGTCTATTAAGTACACAGCACTGCTACATTGCACCTTGGTCTCTCTGTAATGGTTACGGAATGCTACTATGGGACTAACATTTCAATGAATCCCAAAGTCTTACATCTTATACCCACACTCAGTCCTAACCGTGACGATTACTTGGATAAAAACACTGTTGTGGTTAGTGTGCTTATTTGGCTGGACAGAGAAGAAAAGGTACGTATTATCATTGAATCTCAGTTTTAAATCTTTTTAGTTCACACATGACGAACTGTGATGTTATAACTTTTTTTTATAGCTACTACTTAACTTCTAAAGGATAGATCAAATGCTGGGATCCTGGATGTCCCGGTCAGGATGTATTAGCCCCTGATACAGAGGCATTGAAAAAGAGACATTTTTTATACTATGTTCTTGAGAACCTTGACCAGAATTCACAAACTATACTTAATAAGTGTTATGTGGACTTAAATAGTATTCTGATTGCACAGCATTTTACTTACTCTCCAATGACATTATGAATGGTGAAGTCTGTTCTGTCTGCGTTTCTTGATTGTGACAGATTTTTTTTGTTTTGTTTGAACTTTAGTTTTTGTAGGTCAGACTCAAAATGAGGCAAAAACCTGGTCTCTCTCATCCACAACAGTAATTAAAGAGATCAACAAAATAATATTCACTGTCGGATATGTTCACAATATCTTTGCTAGTTGTGAATATAAATATAGATGGTAATCTTTTAAAATCACCAGCACAAAACATGGCTGTTTGATGACAAATCTTCTTAGGGAATCTAATGCTAATGAATGCATTAGGTCGTGAATTAGGATTAGGAAACCTGGAATCAAGACATTCTGATTACAATCTTCGGAGTTTAGTAGCTGTTTTTGACACTTGTCTTTTTATGATGTTTGGTGGGTCCTAAACTGCTCCTATTTTCTCTCTAGCTTCAGTGAACGCCATGGAGAGAACTGAGATCAAAATCAACATCATATCTGATCAGCTGGGCTTAAGCTGGGCAGGTTAGTTACTTCAGATTTGTACAAGCTTGAAACATATACAGCGAGTAAACACAAACTAGTGGCTGATCTGATTTAGTCTTGAATGAGGAAAAGTTCCCTTGTCAAAGTTATTCAGGTTATGTAAACTGTAAGTGAATTTACAGTTTACAGACCAGGAGATAACTTGTGGCACTAACTTCATTTGTAAGTGATCGTATTGTCTTTATTTACTGGTGCAGATATCCAGTTTATTTTATCTTCCTTTTCTTTCAGAGTTGGCGCGAGAGCTTCAGTTTAGTGTTGACGACATCAACAGGATCCGTGTAGAAAATCCAAACTCCCTTTTGGACCAGAGCTCCGCCCTGCTCAACCTGTGGCTCAGCAGAGAGGGCAAAAGGGCCAAAAGTGAGTCCAACATTTAAAATTCTTATTAAACTGACTACAGATTTATTCTGTAGAGGATTAAATACAATGTTTAAAACTGTGGAAAGGCTTTAGATTTCAACCAACAGCAAGCAACAGAACAAATGGATCTGTATTATAAGAAACTCAGAGAGAATTTGAAAGTGCAACTTTACAGACACTTCACTGCAGGACAGGTTCTCATTTTCTATCTTTTCTGTCCTTTTCTCTCTTTGTCTTTCATTTTGGTGTGTGTGCTGCTTAGTGGAGAGCTTGTACACTGCTCTGAAGAACATTGACCGTGCAGATATTGTGTCTTCACTTGAGGGTCAGGCCCCACAACAGGGGCTCGGGTTGTCAGAAGAGGGGGCTTGTCGTCTGGTTGACAGAGACTCTACATTGTTGTCCCCCAATGTCATTAATGGTAAGAAACACAAACGCAATATAGCATGGATTTAAGAGAAACAATTTCATATATTAGCAAAGTGTTACCTTTATATATTAAAATCGCAATAGCTTATGCTTGCTCGTGATCATCTTAAAGACGATGATGAAGATGCCTTAATGATCACAAAATCCCGTCTACATGGATAGATGAGTTTAAAGGAGAAAATAAAAGTTTCTTTATTGTTTTATATTTATTCTATTTACTATGGTTTGAAATTACAATTTTGACAATATCCCAGTGTTAAAAATAATTTGGAAGCAAAGGTGATTAAAAAGAAAATAACTACGTAAAGTAAGGAATTAAAAATGTGTCGCTCTAAAGAAACAGGCATTTAGCCAAAATCTCTATTTTCAAACATCATCTTGCTATTTAATTGAAACGTTTACCTTGTTTGAGCCCAGAAAGTGCTCTGCTGTTCCCCTTCATCTGTGAAAAAATTGCCTGCTTCGTTAGAGTGTGGGTAACAGCCATTGTGCCTTGTTTCTGTTGCCCCACAAGAGATCACGGACACAAGGCCTTCACGCATAGTGCACAAGCCCAGAGTTATTAGACCCCCGTTTTTCAGAAGGGGTAAGTTGATCAGAAACTGGGGCTGCATGGTGGTTTGCTGCTCTTGATGATGATGATGATGATGAGTCTCAGACGATGATTTGGAGGTCTGAGGAATGGTGTCGTTCTCCCACCATGAAAATGGCTTTTATCAGCATGCACTAACACCGCCTCTGTGCATTTCTCACCGGGGCACAAGTCATCTTCTTTTTTTTTTTTTAAGTTACACTTTGTTGCACCTCATAATTTAGATATGAATTATAATGTTTCTGCTCATCTAGGAAAACCATCATAGCTCTCCTTTATATTTTTGATTTTAAGGCGATACAGCCATTAAGGTATGAATCTGACAAGCGCAGTGTCTTGTGAACATATCCCTTGAAGTTTTTTCCCATTTTTTCACCCTACATCCACATTCTTCAGTGTATCTAATTGGAATATCATGTGACAGACCAATTAGTAGCGCATAACACTGAAGTAAAGGAAAGTGATTAATTAATTCATCTTTTTACAAATAAAAGTCTGAAAATGTGACCTAGCTGCAGTTATATTCAGACCCCTTTACTCTGGATAGTTTTCAAATATCACCGAATTAAAGTGCAGGATTGTTAGAGAGCATTAGTAAACAAAAAGCATGAAGAAGGGTAATGTTATGGAGATGTTTAAAACACGGGTAGGTTATAAAACAGTAGCCAAGGCTTTACATATTTCATGAAGGACTGCAGGAATCCATGGTTCAGGGGGGATAACCAGTTGACATGGCAACAATGGAAAAGTTTTTGTTAAACAAAAGCCTTAAAATTTACTTGCAGTTTTCTACCAGCCATGTAGGGCGCAGAACGAGCATGAGAACATTTTGTCCCTCAAGCAAAATACTGTATGTGGCAAGAAAAAAAGAAAAACAAAAAACAGTACTGGAGATCAGCCCATTATCACCATCAATGCTAGGGAACATGGCGGTTTTATCAAACAGAGGCTGGGAAAGTGGTCTCAGTTGATTGGAAGATGGTGTAGCTAAATTCACCCAGTCCTGAGAGAAAACCTGTTAGGGGCTTCAAGAGACATGAGACTGGAGTGGAGGTAGTTTGAAATGAAGCATATTTATATTCAGGTGTTCTAATGGTCTGAGGAAAGTTTAGGCGCAATAACAGGGGAGAATTTCTGGCAAGACTTGAAATTTTTAATACACAAATACTTCCAAACCAGTCCAATGGACGTTTTTTGCTAAGAAAACAAAGGATAGAGCTGGTGGAGGCATACCACAGAGGATGAGTTCAAGGTATAGACTGATAAATACAAATTCTGATCACCCTTTTCAGATTTTTGTTTAAAAAATGTTATTCCTCGTTACAATTATGCACTCTGTTTTGTCGGTCTGTCACAGAAAAACCGGATCAGATATACTGAAGAGTTTGGAGTGTGTTTTGAAAAAACCAAAACCAGGATATGTGTACCATCTCAATGCACTGTGCAAGAAATTCCTTCCATTTACTATGGATATCTGGATTACATGGGGGACTGGTTGCGTATGTGTACACATAAGTATATGTGTACACATACATATCTTTGTGTGTATGTCTGGGATGGATAAAAGAGTCAAAACTGAACAAAATGAAAATGTGCTCTGGGTCTTCATTCCTTGTTTCTGTCTTTCCCTCTTCCTATCTCACTCTTGCTTTCTTTTTACCTGAGAAAAAGAAAACATTCCACACATCTTACTGCAGATGATGTTGGAATTATCTCTCTTCCTCAGGATTCTGTCCAACTTCTTCTTCTTTCTCTGAACTTGTGACACAACATACCAGCTGCCCAGCCGCCCTGCTCCTCCTCCTTTTTCTCCTCCTCCCTTCTCCTCTTCTTCCTCCTCACAGCTCTACCTGTCTGACCTCTGACCTCATAAGAACCTCATTTTGACCTCTGGGCCTCCTCTTCTCTTGTCATCTTATTTCCCCCCCGTGCTCCTCCCTCCTTCAGTCGAGTGGGGACCCTCTCCTCCTCTTTAAATCCACAGCTCAGTGTGTGTACTACTGTTTGTGCAAGTGCATGCTGCATGCCTTACTGTTACCATACCGGAGTGTGAGTTTGTGTAAGCGTAAAAGTGAGCTTTTTGTTTCAGACTAGTTTTTAAAAGATACATTTGTTTAGATACAGTCAATTAGGCCTGAGTCTTATTTGCACAGCAGATAAATATTGAAAATCTGCTGGTTTAACTGAGTTTTTATTTCCAAAGCATTCTTTATATATGGGTCAAGTCAGAAGTTTACATGCACACATCAAATGCATGAGCGTCATATTAATTTTTGGGTTTTACCCATCCTTTTAATCCCTTATTATAAAGTTTGACTGGTGAGGTAAAACACAACTCCAGCCATTCCTAAAAACAAGAACTAGTTGTACAAGTTGGAAGTTGTTGGTTATTGTTTGTAATCCACACAGGATTAAAAATTATTCAAACTGGCTCAAATCAATTCAGTTCAAATAGTCACATACATTGTATATAAAGACACTTTTTCCTACTGACATTTTTCCTCACAAGCCTTGATGATGATATCATGTATTTGTAAGCTACTAACACCTTTGTTCACAACATTTGAGTTAAACAGAGGCATACCTGTGGGTGGATTTTAAGGCAGCATGTCAAACACTACTTCCTTCTGTGACATCATATTAAAAAATGTAATTAAAATCAATCAATCAAGAATTCAGAATAAGAATTGTGGATCTACACAAATTAGTTCTTTTTGCACAATCTCATGATATCCTGAAGATACTACATTTATCGACTTAACTTAAGTAAATAAATGTAACTACATCACCCAGTTGTATTTGTTCTTACGCAGATGCAACAGGGTGGTTAAAAGGATGAGGCCACACATCATTACCAGTTTTGAAATGCACATTTCAGGTTTACATTGAGCTCTAAATATAACTCATCTATATCGATATCACTAAAATGTTTGTATATATTTGGGCCTGTATTTCTAATTTTGAATCTGTTTGGAGTGGAGAAAATTGAAACGACAAAATCCAATTCTTGGTTCTTGCATCTGTTATATTTCCAGTCCAGCAACAATAAAGAGGGGTTTAAGGAAACAACTAAAGCTCAAAGATAATATATTATTAATGCTGATGATGAGTATATGTACATTTCTGATAAATACTGTGTATGAGTGAGTGAGGACTTTGTACTGGTGAATTGTGGTGTCTGCAGTTTGCCATTTATGCTCTTAACATCAAACTGTGCATGGCATGCTTTCAGTGTCTGAATTACTCTTTGCTGTGTATAATGTTCTCTCTGATCAGTGGGTGTATTCTAATCTTGTTTTATGCTAAATTAACTCAAAAAGTGTTTCCTTTTCTTTCACTGTGAAATAAATGGTGTCATTTTAACAATATGCTGTTAACACATTGACTTCTGCATCGCACATAATGTTCAGAGAACAATGCTGCTGCAACATGAAGTCTTTCTTTCATGGGCAAACTCATTAATCATACAGTTGTCTTTAAGATTTTAAGAGGTCGGTGTTACTGAGGAGGGTTTTTTGAGTCTTTACACCTTTTACTGAACTTAACACAAAAATTTGCCCAAGTCTGAAGGACTCTCAGCATTGTTAAAACATTATCTGCTGGCAGGGATACTGGTGTGAGGGTGTGTGTTTGTGTATGGTTTGGATGTTCAGGATTTATTACCCTACATTTTAACCTCACTTGTGATCCAAAAACACTACTTCATTCATCATATATAAAAGAATATGATTGTAGTTTTGTGTGTCTGTGTTTTTATTGGACCGTTGTTAAAACACTTAGTGTATTGTGAAGCGTGTTGTGAAGTGTGCTGTCCTTTTTTCGTTTGATTTTAGGGCTTTTTCAGTAGAGCTAATCTGTGCTTCACCATGTGTTGTGTCTCGGACACTTGTGTTTGTGTGTTTTTTTTTTTTTTTTAACAACAGGAATAAAAAGGAAGGACTAACCCTGACTCAACTAAACTCATTCAAGCTGCCATTCTAACTCATTTCTTCCTATTCACCCTCATTCTGATGCCACTTCTGCCATCCTGGCCCTGTTCCATCCCAGAGACACACACACTGTAGTTCATAAGTCAATAGATTCTGGGAAGAAAACAAATGCACCATAATGAAGTATTTTGCTCACATAAGTAGCCATAAGAATTGATTGATGTCGCTTAAAAGTCTTAAAATATCTTTAAATCCTTCTTTTAATGCAGTAGATTTGCGTCACACTGAAAAATGTAGACAAAATTGATCTTCGCTTTGCATACATTCATTCAGCAGGAGGAAAACCCCATGAAAATAATTGCTTTTAACAAAATCAGTAGTGTCCCAATTGTTGGTACATCGATTCTTAATTCTCTTTACAAACTCACAACAGGTTTTGGCTGTAGGACACCACTTAGTCGTCTTCTAGATTTTTGACCATTCCTGGGTCTCTTGTTTTCAGAACAAGCTTTCAGGAGGTGGAACTGAGATTTCTTTGGCAAAAAGTTGACTTTCGTGTTTGGTGAATTATTTATGTGTAGGTTTGACCATATGTTTTACATCATTATCTATCACTTTTTAAATGGTCCATGTTATGTTTATCTGTGTGAAGGTGAAAAGCTTTTTTGTGACATTGCTCCCACATAATCAGTTGGCCTAAAGATAGATTCTAATATTTTTATTGAACCTCAGAGAAATGCTCTGATCAACTTCAGAAACTACAGGATAAATTAAAATATTCTACAATTACACTTATATCTCCAATGAGTTGGTACCAATCATTATGATGGCAGTGTCATTGTAAGAAACACATATTTTTCCAACAGAATAAATGCACTGAAGTTCTTGCTTCTGTGCTCAGTGTGACATTAAGCTCCTGTAATAAAAGATTAATTTGTGTGAAGGTTTTTTGCACATCTGTACTACGGCTGCCAAAAAGTGTTGAGGTTATATAATAGATTATCTCTGTAATAACATGTGTCAGCTGTTCTAAAAAATTCATTAAGCTGTAAGGCTTCAAGCTACTTCATGCCAAAATGTTCACATCTCCATTACTGGGCCATAACGGGTACTGCTTTATACATTAAAAGTAAGACAAAAAAAAAATTCTGAGCTGTAGATCTGCTGAATTTCACCTCTGTTAAATGACTGAAAACATGTTATTTATGCCCAAACTTGATAGCATGTTGGTTAAATATGTCAAGTTTGGGAACCTTTACCACATCTACATCCATTAGTATTTAATTATTGTGTATGCCTTTACTGAGATTTAGCTTTTTCAGTTAATCACTGACAAAATCACGTAAAACATGTTTTCTGAATCCATTTTCATTCCTTTAGCTAACAGTCAATAGATTTTGCTATTAAAATTAATTAACAACATTTTGAAAATTAATATAGTTTAAGGCTTTTAGTGAGGCCGGGTATGAAGGACAACATAAAAAATGTTTAATTTGCATTCATTATTAAAAGTTAAGCTGAACCCTTGCATTAAATTCTGTTACTAGATATATTTGCATGGATATGTTTCTCACAACTATTCTTTGGGCTTGATTTTGGATGAAGACCTTTTCACTTTCACTAATGTAAAAATTGCATATGTTTAAATAAGACATCCTAACTGCAATCCTCTTACCTTTTCCATTTTATAAAGATATTTTTGACGCAAGTTTTACAAGAAATCGGTATAAGTGACGTGCATCATAATTTTCTAATTCTGTCCATTTTTTTCAGCTGTTTGTTTAGGTAATGTCGTAAGTAATACAGAAATTAAAATGTAAAATTCTTTTAATTTCCCTTGCTTAATTCCTACAAAATTAGAAATTCTAGTGAGATTCAGAGTGCACATGGTGTTCATTAGAAAAATCATAATTACTTTTTGAACTTTAAAATTACCACCAAAAATTGTATTAATACAATTTTGTGTTTGAATGCGTATGTTTGTGTCTTTCATGTACTGACTTTGTAAAGCAAATGAAAACTTTAGTCACCTAAACGAATTATAGGCACTCAAATTAATAATAGAAGTTAAATGGCGTTCAAACACAAAAAAATATATAAAAACATGGAATATCTTTCATATACTTAATTATTTGAATAGATTACTTCATCTAAAATAGGATTTGGATAAACTATCTCTGTTTTGAGACTAAAATTACTTAAAGAAACAGTTTAGATTTTTTGAAGCGGAGTTCTGTGAAAAGGTGTTTTGTGGTTATTATCTTAATTGCAGGAGATAACTCTTTCAGTGAGCCCAGATTAAGCAGAGATTGTCCATAATTTTCTGCTGATCTAACAACTATTCAGAGGAGTCCGCAGATAAAAGTGGATTTGCTCCACTGTTAATCAAAAAATATCATTTTCATTCACACACTCTTCCAAACCTTTAAGCCACTGAGGGTCGCAATGATGAATATCTGCATATTGGTTTGAGGTTATTCTCTATGAATATCGTATTATCTTATGTTGTGTAACAACTGTTATAGAAGTGATGCACTACACAAACAAAAATATGAGCTAAGTTAATGTAAATGCTTTTCATTGATTTTTACCTTTCCATTAGATTGTTATTCCGGTCAAAGTATGCATTGAAACTTTTTTTTTTCTTTAATTTTAACTGGAAGTGGAGTCCCAGATATGTTTTTATTAAAGGAACCATACAAACTGGCACAGCTTAAAGGAGGTGTCTTCTGCAGGTAAAATACTAACTACTCCTAATGGCTCCACCGTTTACACAAATTAAATTAGTTTTAAATCTATTAACTGTGTTTAATGTGAGTACGTATAATTGCGTGCGTGGGCGTGGGTGTGTGTGTGTGAGTGTTTGTAGAGAGACTTATACTTAAATGCCCGAAGTATAGACTAGGATGCATGTTGCTGAATTAAGGGGAATGCAAGAACAACTGTAGCTTGCATTTTTCTTAGCAAAGCCTACTGTCGAGTCCCACTCAGGAACTTATGACATGGGTTGGAACGATAACAGACATTTAGCAGCATTTTTGTTTATTGTGTTACATTGTAACAATAATATTGCAGAGATGGCATTTCCGCCTGTATGAAAGGAAAGGTCTTTAATTGGGCCAAATTAAAAGACCCATCTACAAAAATGGAAATCATTGCTTTAATGTAAATGAATATCGTGCCAACCCCAAAATCAACATGTAGCTACACTCACTTTTCTTTTTGTTTCTTACCTGGGACAGTTTATGTTCTGGGAATTCACTTTCTTTCTTTGATTACAAAAAAGAAAATCAAGAGCCCTGCATCATTCACCTCACAAACAAAGGATGATCCACAAAGCTCTTACTGTATGCCCTCACAACTTGCACATTTTGCTGTGTCCCAATGACAAAGACCTGGACTGAATTCTTTACATCAGACTAACTGTCTTACGTCAATTGGTCAAAGTATTACTGCAAAAACATGTTCTTGTGTTCTATTCAAGGGTATGAAAATAAAATGTCACAATTGTAGGAGTATTGCATCAAGTGTGTATTTTAAACATAAAAATCAAACTCAGATAATAGGAAGTTTGAATCAGTTTGTGCTTAATTTCTCCTTCCATTATTTGAATATTTTACTTCATCTAAAATAGGATTTGGATAAACTATCTCTGTTTTGAGACTAAAATTATTGCAACTGTAGAAATTAACTTTGCCTTTTTGCCCCACTAGTCCTTAGCTGGAAAGCTAATCTGTGTTTCATCACCATGGAGAGTTTTGAGTCTTTGACTGGATCTTTTGACTGGATCAGAATTTTGTGGTCTAGCTCCAGTCTCTGATTTTATAATGCTTTGACCTGCCAATACTTTTAGCCATTTCTCATTTGTTTTTAAAAATTATGATTAATATCTTTCAAAATACTCTTTTAGCCTTACACCTGTTATCTGAGTTACACCTGTTATTAGTGATTTATATTAGGGGAATAGTTGTGTGTAAGAACGTAGTATGTAAAGCAGGATTTTACCATCCCATTATTACAAGAAAAACAAATTAATATTGCATTGATGTTGTAGTTTCTTTAGCAACTTATATTTCATTTAGCATGACTAGCACAGCTAGCAAAAACTCAAACAGCTATCTTTGTGTGTTTCACAAGGTAGATTCTTACTTTAACTCGAACATTAATGAAACGATGCCAACATTTCCATATTCAGCATTTCTTGAAAGTGATGAACCTCAGACATACAGTGGCATAGAGTGACATAACGCATTAAAAATGCAGCTTCCTTATAGGTAGTATATGCATCTCTGGGCATCGTATGACTTCCATTATTAAGCACCTCAGTGATACACAAAACTTTGAAGTTTTTCCCCTCAGTAACAGTATCCACTCTGAAGATTGTTGTCAGCATGACCTGATAGCTCTTCCATAAAGTGACTCTTCCTTTTCAAGCATTTAATTATCAAAACTGGTTTAAAGTTTCTATTTTTGCACATTAAAAGAACTCCTCTTGCAAATTCTGAGCATCCCAACATTTAAAATCGCTGAGGTTTTCTAAACTCCTGTCATCTGAGCCTGGTTTTAATGAAATGCAGTACCGGACAAAATGTATTTTTGACTGATCAGCCCAAATTCTTAGAATGTAGAGTCTCTGCTTGTGTATTGGGACATGGCTAAGCTCCACTGTTTCTTAAGTAGGTTGGAGAAACAGTCGACATATAACCTCCCTACCCTCCCCATGGCTGTGCCTGCTTGGTGTTAGTGTTTCTCTTGTCTCGCCCCTGTGTTCCTTCCAGGTTATGGGCTGGTGCAGGAGGAGCTTGTGTCCCCGGCCTCCATGCAGTACAGCTTGCCTTCTCCATTGGGTGTGGAGCCATACTGGCAGGAAGTTTCCAGCCTGGAGTGTGCGCCCATTGCCACCACGGAGGAAGACACACTAATGGAGATGTCGGATGTTCAGGTGTGGCCAGCAGGGGTTAGCCCCTCGCTGGTCACAGTTGAGGACTCGTCGCTAGATGGTAGCAGTCGAGCAGATGACTCTGAGGGTGCGACGCTTTCCTTGCCCTGCAGCTTGGGCCGTCCAAGCAGTGGAGCCAGTGGGGCCAGCGGTTCCATCATGGAGCTGGAGGAAGAGGAGGAGGAGGAGGAGGGGGATGTAGAAGAGGAGGAAGTGCCACAAGAGCCAGCGAGTGCACTGGCAGAACGGGACAGGGTGAGGGCCACTGGCGCTGTTCCCAAGGTCAATCTGAACGGGCAACCGGGAGGTCAGAGGTCAGACGCAAGGAGAGGGGACAGTGTGGCGGTGGGAGGAGGAACTAAAGGAGGAGTTGGTGGTGTGGGGCTGGGCTCAGTGGAAGGGATTTCTCTTGTTGCAGGCCAGCAGGTGTATGCCCAGTATGGTGAGATGACTGGGCTGAGGCTACCGAAACACAACGGGGACAACCGGTACGTCATCTTTAAGGTGCACTGTCTCAACGCATTGAGATCATAGTTCCCCTGTTAACATCAAGCCGTGCTTCGTTCTTTGCAGGATGGTGGGAGGTGGAGCATTTCAGCCATACTTACCAGACAAGGACTCCCTGCAGGGCTGGGTGGGCTCGGCATCATCAGGACATGATGGAAGTGTGCCAGGCTTGCACACAGCCCAGGAAGCCCTACTGACTCCGGTGTGTGATACGGGTTACTCTCATGTGCTGCGTGGGCACTTCGTGAAGGGCACGCAGCCTTTTGACAAGGGGCTGGGCTTCTCTCATCAGGAGACGGGCCAACAAGCTTGGGAGCAGGAGCAGAGGCGAGGCCAGGTCAGGTTGCAAAGCCGACCACCCGCCGCTTCCTGCACCTGGAGACGGAAAACATCTTCATCTCTTTAACTTTTTTTTTTTTTGAATATTCAAATTTATATCCAACCATTTACTTTTTTGAAATCACAATCATCTGTACTTTTTAATCTTTTTAAACAACTGAACAATCATCAAGACTGATGATTGGTCATTTTTGATCAATTCAAAGACGCAGACTAAAAGGATTTTTTCAAATGAAAAAATTGTTTAACATTAATTTCTCAGATTCAAGAAAGCATCTTGAGCATTCAAAGTTGTTATAAGTCATTATTTGATTGTATTTTATTATCTTTTCTTTGTTCAGAAAGAAGAGAAGGCGGACTTCTCTGCTGAGGCAAAATTTGTTGAAGAACGTGGAATTGCTCTCTCTAGAAAAGTAAGATGACTGTTTGTTTCACGTTTTCCATGAGTCACACATGAATTTTCAGCTTCATGTCTGTTATTAGTTTCATTCCACGTTGTACAATTATTAATTTAAAAGTAGCATATAGGATATTGGTCTGTTTTAAACATTTAAACAGGTACGGCATTTGGACAGGATTTGTTTTCAAGGATATAGCATCAAATTAACTACTTTAGGTTTTACGTTGCCAGATAAATATACAGTAGCCAGTGGAAGGACAGGCTTAGTCTCTGAACTAAATACTTGCAGGTTTTTTTTTTTAATTCTTTCAGAAATATACAGGCAACTTTTTCATTACCCCTAGTGTGTTTTTGTCTGCACAAAAACTTGTCAACAATACAGTTCAGTTTAATTTCTGAGGTTTTCTAAACGTTGCAGGACCTTGTTGAGTAGAAAAATATGGTCAATGCTTGAGTAGCGTTTACCAGCTGAGCAAAATGAATGAGAATGAGATGTAACGACGTTGTAAAATAGATTAAATGTGATTGTGTCAGAGATTTATTTAAACTCACGGCACAGTAAAAGCATGGTGGATTTGCTCAAGGTTATCATGATGCCAAAATCTCTTATCATCACACAAACACTACAAGTTTGAACTCTCATCTTGTCTCTGTCTCTGTTTATTGCAGGTGTTGTAACTAATGTTGGTAATTTGTACCCAACAACAAGCCTGTTATGGAAATGTTGTCTATGTGGAGCAGGCGATTTTTTTACTGATGCAAGTTGCAAAAGTCACAAGTTTTTACCAAACAAGCAAAAATAATAAAACTAAGTTTGAAATGATTAAAGGAAAAGATAACAAAAAGAACA